>JANHFL010005205.1:58547-73395 GCA_032468155.1 Oxyrhabdium leporinum
CACTAGGCTCAAGGTTGACTCAGCCTTCCATCCTTCCGAGGTAGGTAAAATGAGGACCCAGATTGTGGGGGCAATATGCTGAGGTATATTGGATTAATATACTGATGTAAGATGTATATTGGATTAATATACTGATGTACTGCCCTTATAAGCTGTAAACCGCCCCGAGTCTTCGGAATGGGGCGGTATATAAATGTGAAAATAAATAAATAAATAGTCGTATATTTTTTTGATTTAGTTCTGTATTGTTTTGCACAGACATGTAATCTCTGGCACAGGTTGAGGTGCTTGTTATGTTAAGACTTGATGATGCTAATTTAAGTACAGTTCCCACTTGTAAACACACTGAATTGGTTGATCCAAGTAATATTCCTTTTTCTGTTCCTCTCTTGCATTCTTTATATGTTCTGTAGAAAAGGTGTATTTGCATATAACAGCTTCTCCCTGTTTTTTTAAATTATTTGTATTGTGATGTGCATACTGTGTCTGTTGTCTGTTTTTTATGTCTGTGTGTTTTCATTATTTTCTCTTCGTCACTCATTTGCTTTCTTTTTCTCTCTCACCCAACAGTCTAGTCTGTTAGACTGCCTCCCTCAGTCTTGCTTAAGTGCCTGCTGTTGTTTGATGTCATGGACGATCAAGGTATCAAGCCCCCTCCAGAATCATCCAGCTGTAACACCCGCAGCCTGATGCTGTTGTCACATTAGAGTATCCTCTTCTTAACAGTGCTCTTATTTTAAAAATACTCCTGCTGCTTTATTTCATTTCGCAGGGGAAAACACTATGCAGTAATACTAAATTCTCTATTCCTTTTTAAAATATTATTTGGCAAATTTGAACCTTCATTTTTTGTTTTGCTGTCCTGGTTTTTTCCTGTTTCCTAAATGGGCAATGTGGAGAGTTATTAACTTTCAGAAAGCGTTGTACATTTTATCATAAAATTGAATTTCCAAACGATTTTAAGTTCAAAACTTTCTTAAAACCTTTCATGTAAGAATGAACAGTGACAAACTCTTAGGGTCTTGCTAACTCATACATCTTACAGAAGGACTTTATGCAGCTTCCAAATCTCCTTTTTGACTGAAAAGAATCCTGAATCCTTCTCTGAATGTGATTGCAAGAAGTCATTTGTATGTCGTTTTGAGACTTGAATGGCTCATAAACATAGGCATAATGCACACACGCGCGCACACACACACACACACACACACATATGTAGTCTGACTTCCTTAGTCATCCAAGGTTCAGCATGGCTTCTGACCATCAAAAGGATATCTATCTGTATCTAAGAATACCAGCACAAACAGTTGGTTTCCTACAGTGTAAGGGTAACAGGAGAAAGGGATTTTATTGTTGTTTTATATAGTTCCTGTGATGTAATTGTAGATTTAAAAAAGGAAAGGTAATCAGAAAGCTGTTGCTTGAATATTTTCTAAATTGGTAACTTCTAAGAAAAATGTAGGTGATAGTGATAGGAACAATAGTCCTGCTAGATTAACTCAGTGCTTGTCCTAATCCATAATTATATTTCACATAGTCAACTGTAGGATGTTCATACCAGAAGATGGAGACTATCTCCTGTCATTGTTCCCCTGACAATACTATACATTGTTCCCTTGGCAATACTACCATCTTTCAGTGGAAAACTTACTGCCCTTATTAAATCTTAAGGCTAATAGGCTTTAATAGACACATCTTCCGTGAATTTATTCTGTCCCCCTTAAAGTCAGTCTTTCAATTCTGTGATAATGAACAAAGAAGCAGAAGGCCAACCAGCTGGATTCACCACTGATTAACATTCAGGTTCTTCCCAAATCTTTTTAAATAGTTCAACTTTTGATGTTCTTGGAATAGATTTTTGTTTACATTCTGAAAAAGAAAACAGCGCTGCTTAAAAGTTTGTGAACTCTTTTGAATTTTCAATATTTCTAAATCAATATGACATCTCTTTATCTACTGGTAGTTTTAGAACTTATTTGGAGAGCAGATCATGTTTTAGATCATATTTATGCAGGATTATTGAAAATTCAAAAGAGTTCATAAACTTTTAAACACCATTGTACAAAGATAAATAGGACTTTAATATATGTGTTAATTTTATTGATATGACTACATTATGCAATGAACTTTGCATCAGAGAAATTTTGATTTATAGAGATCCCCAATTAAAATATAGCTCTATATGCTGCAATATCATCCTTTCTTTGATAAGAGTATGTAAGACAGATGCACTTGGAAATCTATATCAAGAAAAGAAACTATTAATATATAGGATCCTAAAGAAATCAGATTAAGAGCACAATTCTGCATGGCACAGTTCCTGAATCTACTTTGATAGTCCAAGTAGATTTCTTGAATATGGAATTTGTTTATTATTCTCTTCTGGAAAAATGTTCACTTTATTTATTTATTTATTTATTTATGTTTCCTGGTTGTTTTTCATCCAAATATTAAGCATACCTGATCCTGTTTACCCTTTTTTAGATTTGCGTAGTTTAACTAGGACTTTAGATAAAAAATTATGTTGTTCAGTTGGATAAGCTCCAATTAAACGTGCATAGTATTGCTGTGTAAGGGAATTAAGTTATTAACTGTACAGTGTGAAAGTGAGTAAATGCAAAATATATATTTTTTTCAATACTCTTGCATTTTCTTCAGTTTCTGGAGTTTTTCTACCCATTAATGTGTAGAATTTTTATGTAATGGTTATGGGCATCTTCCTATTAAATTAGCTTAGTCGGAATCTTCTCTCATTTAGTGAGTACTGGATTGATTGATTGATAATTGATT
The DNA here is from genome assembly GCA_032468155.1 of Oxyrhabdium leporinum. Taxonomy (NCBI): domain Eukaryota; kingdom Metazoa; phylum Chordata; class Lepidosauria; order Squamata; family Cyclocoridae; genus Oxyrhabdium; species Oxyrhabdium leporinum. The sequence goes on from JANHFL010005205.1 coordinate 61,338, forward strand.
ACATGTCCCTGGAAACAGAAGATAAATGTACAGTAGGCTTCTTCTTCTTTGCACTGATTCTACAGAAGAATTCCTGATACCAAAAAAGACCTTTGTCTAGTTTTATTTGTTCCAAAAATCTCATATTGGATTTAAATTTCACTCTTCCAAAATATTAAGAATTCTAGAATTGAAATTTTAGGACATTTAATAATAGATAACGCCAGTGTATTACTTCAGCTGCTATACTTTTCTTTATCAGTTGCGATAAAACTGAAACTGTTTCTCAGCAAGGTTCAGATTGAAACTACTTAGAAAAATACCTTTCCTATTAGGTAATGCTAGGACCCCAAGTTGGATTTGATCCCCTAAAAGTAGTGGCTGAATCAAAATACTTTACTGCACTAAAGTATTTTTTATTAGAAGAGATCAATTCCTGTTTAACTGTTCGGTAGCAATAACCAAATGAGATTTTTTTTTTTCTGCTGGTAAATATCTTGGTATTTTGTTCTGTAGATCCAACATAGATTTCCCTCTTTGTCAGCAGTCTTGTTATATTAAATAGTATAAGTACTCTTAAATGGTGTTTATTTATAGCTGTACAGTCCCCTTTCCCAACAAAGGTATAGCTTACTATTTAATATATGCAATTTTATTTCTTTTCATATTTGAAAAAAACTCAATTCAGGATCATCATCTTATGACAGTTACTAATTTTGGCGTTGTTAATCAGTATGTTTATGATTATGTTGAAATATGTTGTTGTAGCTTACTACACAGCAGCACCATACTTGAAGTATTATTCCATTCTCAGTGAACCCAAGAGAGAAGAAACATCCCCTTTGGCTATTATTGCATAATAAATAAAAATCCATCCTACTATTTCTATCTTGCACTCAAAAAGGAAAGGTTTCTTATTCTTACAGTATGTATTCTATATTCTTTTCTGCCAGTTATATTATTTCAGAAACAGCTCTGGCGTAGGAATTTTTTTTAAAAAAAATCAGTTGATTATAAGGCTATCCTGGAAGTAAACAGTAATTCATGATTTATTGTTAAGTTGTTTGTATGACTAAGATTGCTTTGCTTTGGTGCAGCTTCATAATGTGTACTTTTATCCCCACCAAGGCGTCTGTCATATTTCAGAAAAACACACACTTCTAAGAGATTAAAGAAATAGATATAGCATTTATTGTACAAGTGGTCCTTGCTTAATTACAATAATTGGGACCAGAATTTTCATTACTAAAAGATGTGAACATAAAGCACGATATCATGTCACTGCATTGTTTAGCGACTGCAATCCCGGCTATCCCCAGTTTCCATCATTAAGAGATGACCTCGTGTGATCACAACTTTTAACTTGCTACTGGCTTTCCCATTGACTTTGCTTGTGGGAAGCTGGCAGGGAAGGTTGCAGATCATGTGCTGCGGGACATCGTGATGGTCAGAAATCTTAGTGGAAACTTATGGAAACTGCCATACATATATTAATTTAATGTTTTGTTTGAGCATCACAGTTGTGATGATTTATGAAGAAATGTTCATAAATAGGCAAGACTCTAAGAGGATATGAAGTATTTATGTTCTCACTGAAGTCATTCTCTACTTTTGGCAGAGTTTTAACCCAAACTGCATTCCTTGATTTGTAGTTAGCCAGTGCATTTATTATAAAAATTCCTATAAATGTATCCATGTTAACATAATTTTGAGATAGACTTTGATCAATTCTCAGTTTTCTTATATAGCAAATGCTGTCATTTAGTCAAATTAATGTTACAATGGACATTTAAGAATTTATTAAAGGTTGCATAGTAGTTTCAATATCTTCTCAAGTGTTCATAATCTGTGACATTCTGCAACTTCCTATCTCCCAAGATACTTCGTTGTTGTGACAAAAAACCCCCGAATATGAGATTTCATGATGAATTCCAAAACAATCGCTTTTCTAAAAGAATTAATATATCATTGTTGCTAAAGCTAAAGCTAATCAAATTAAAAAAAGAAAAGAAAGCCCAAATGAGTTTGCTTTAGAATACATTCCAGAAAGTACAAATATTTCAAAAAAACTAACCTGTCGCTTATAGATTAATAGACTTACAGTTGTCTGTCTAAGTGCAAATATAGAATACTCTTAATATACTAATGGAATGAATCATTACATATTTGATTATTTTCTTACTAAATGCTTTAGTAAGGAATTGAACCATGGATTACTCTTGCTGTGGCTTTTAAAAATCTTCTGCTAAACTATCATAAGAAATTGAGTCAGGTGTCAAAAACATTTTTTTTCAAATTCTGTCACAATGTCTTGTTCACAGGAGAAATGCTTTATTTAAAATAAAGTAATGTGGAAAAATGTCTAATTTATCTTTTGCTGCAATTTTTAAAGCAAATTTTATAAAACCCCTACAATTCATGATATACTGTTTTTTTTATAGTGTTCAACTCCTTCTCCCGAAGAGGAGAAGCTTATTCCTGTCAAAAGACCCAAAACACCAATTCCTGATGAATTATCTGACATCAACACTCGGACAAATTGGACCAAATCACTTCCACTGCCAACTCCAGAGGAAAAGATGCGACAACAGGCTCAAGCAATCCCAACCGATGTTATCCCTATTAATGTAACAGGTAAGCTTTTAATTTTATGGATTTATGGTATCTCTTTATAATATTTAGAGCAAAATCATACCTTTATAGAAAGTACTGATTATGTTAAATAATGATAACAGATGATAAGCATCAGGGCCTTTAAATATTACAATATCAGGACTCTCTCCCCTTCAAAACTCATGCTGAATGATTAAATATTCTGAAAAATGCTGAAATGTTATACTTCTGAATTTTCTGTAGTGTAATCTTTGTTCTTTAATGCCTTGTTTAATAATGTTTCTGCTAGTTTTTTAAGAAGTTTATTTTTAAAATATCTAGCTCATTTCATTCACTATCAAATATGTTTTCTATTAGCATATATGTCATTGTGGAATAATATTTTTGATACATAAAGGGATAAGTAATAACCTAAAATAAAATTGACTGAGACTGCTGGCCCGTAATAAAAGAATTTAAATCAGAAGTAAGATTGTTGTCTAAGGAAGACAAAGCAGAATAATTAGCAAGCTTTCATTTGCTCCACAATTATTAAGCAAGAGGAAATGCAGGGAGAAGAAAAAAGTTGACCTGCGAAAGCCCTAAAACCTGTTAATGAAGAATCTGAAAAAGACTACAGAAGGAGACCACGGGCATAACCGAATTAGGCTTTTTTTCTGGATATGAAGATAGGTTAGGTCATAATTCAGGAAGTTGATGCAAAAAAAAAAAGCAATCATAATTTCTGGTTTTCTATATAGCCTATAGCTATATAGGGCTGTTTCTGATCCTTAGCAAACATGGAGGTTCCTTCTCAGAGGCACAAGAAGAGAAGCACAACTGAAAGATTGAAAACTGAATTCTTGGTCCTTTAACATTCTTATTTCATCTGGGTTTTGTTCTTTCCTGCTTTAAAAGAAGTGTCAAACTCAAGGCACTATTTTTGAACTGCAATCACATGCTAATCTACAAGATCACTTAAACTGACTGACTTTTTTCATTAATAAACAATTAACAGGTGCTTTATTTTTCCAATGTGGTGACTAATACCTGCTTAACTATATTATTAGTCTTATCTTCTTAGAGAATTTTAATATCACTCAGCGATCAGAGTGTGAAAGAAAGAAATAGATAAAACAGAAAGCCACGTGCCTTAGAAGAAAACCCCCCCCCCCAAAAAAAAATGTTTGGAGATTAAATTGTTAATGCAAACTAATAAATGGGGGTTTCACCCCTTATTTTCTGCCTTCTTAAAAATGTATGGTTGTATTCAGTCAGAGTTTCTTTGTTGATATAGTCATGCCCTCCACTGAATTGGTTTCTCCTCCGTTGTTCTGTCTCTGCATGCCTTCCAGATCGTTTAATAGGGAAGATGCCAGCTGTTTAATACTATTTCACCCACAAAAGATAGACACGGGGATAAAAAAAATGGATCAGAGAGTGATCCTAAAATAGAAAGACTTTAACTCTGCTAAAGTGCTCGTTATTCATGCTTTATGGCTATTTATATCTGAGTAAGTACACAGAGATTGCACTATAAATTTGTCGTCCCAAATATTTTCTTTCTTGATAAAATATTCTTTTCAGGTAAGGAAATAAATATATCATAAAATATATGTGTGAGGCAAGAGGATTAAGTCATAATAATCCATTGTTTCTTCTTCCAGAGAAATATATGTCAGTCTAAGTCAGCCACAATGGATTTTATTACAATAAAATATTAACATTGCTGAACTAATATTAACTTTAAATGTCCTATTTAAAAATTAAAAGTCTGTAAAATAAAATTAATTAATAATGGACATGATATTTCACTTGTCTGGAGAACATAATGCCTTCCCACCTTTAGTTTCATCTGTCAGTGCTCTTCTAGTAAGATAAATGTTAGTACTAAAACTTGATATGAATGTACTGAAGACTTAAGTTGACAGGAGGAGCTGCTGAGTTGTTATCAGCTTTGGGAGTGGATTTAGTCTCATGAATTAGCAGGAATTTAACTTGCTTTGAACATGATATACAATACGGGATATACAAGATGTAGTACACTTTTCCAGAGACCAGCAGCTTTTTCTTTTCTTAACACCATTGTGTGTCTCTGGATGTGGTTTTATCCAAATACTTGGAAAGGGAGTAGTAGATATTACTTGGTGATTGTTGTCTCAAGTAAAAGATAAAAGCCTTTATTTGTTTACATATAACTAGCTTCATTGGGTTGCTCCTCAATTAGCAAGTGAAATTTAAACAGCTCTGTATAAATATAAATCACAGCAAAAAAAAAGTGGCTCAGAAATGAAAAAAATGTGGACTGCAAATTTAAGATAACAATCAATTTTCCTAAGAGGTTTAATTTAGAGGGTGTGCTAGACAAGCTCAAGCAGTACCTTACTAATCTGCATGAACATTTTATAAAATGGCGACTTATAACGCCATTCTAATTGGTGATAGGAAACTGGAAACTGAATGAGAACTCAAGTGAAAAAAGGAATAGTAAAATGAGCCTTGTAAGTGTGATTATACACAGTTATTATCTAATTCTCTGAACATTTACTCTGGTTTGCAATGTCTGATATTGATACAAATTGGGATGAGTTGTAGACAACTGTAGTACTACTTTTATAGAATAGAGAGGCTTTTGGCACTTCTTCTAAGAGCCAATTTTATGACTAACAACAGTGGTGCTCTAAGGAATTTTTTTTGTAGTTTTTGCAGTATGGGATGCAGCACTGCTGTTCAAATAAAAGCAATGTAAGAGGCTCCCTGGTATGTTAAACAGAAATGTTCCATCTAACAAGAACAGGATGTCTTTGGGCTCACATACAACATCATCTTCTCAAAACCCAAATTTTTCGTCCATGCAACTGAAGATGACTAAAGTTACCTTTAGTCTATTGCTATAATCCAGAAAATATTCATGTGTAGAGTTAAAAATCTCTTTAAAATCATTTGCATATCCCATATTTTCCTTAAAACTGATTTGATGAATTGACCTGACCTAGGGAGGATCCATAAACAGCACATTCTAGCATATGCTAAAGATACTTTTCAGTGAGAAATAACTTGGCTAGTCAGAAATGTAAAGTATGGAACAATTCAAATATCTGTATTTTTTTTTCTTCGCTACAATGAAGACAAGATGAAAGAACTTAATCTAATTTTCTGAAACTTTTAAATCAAATATTTTGTGAATACAAACAAAAACCAAAATGTGAAGTATATTTGATTTGTAATCTATCTGCAAGAATAAAAACAAGAGCAGAATATAAATATGGCTAATGACAAGTAGTCGACTTATTAACTCACTGAAAAAAATGGAAATGTCTATAACTATCTGACCTGGAGAACTGCTGTTGGGTCCATTATGATGCAGCACATAGTCAATTATAAGGCTTACTTTTGTTACATGCAACATGAATCATCTTAAACCTCATTTTGATTCCAGGGGTTCAGCAAATGTAGCATCCACTGGTGATAGATTAAACATAGTTGAGATTTCAAGTGGAAAAGCAGTTCATTATAATTATAGTTTGTTTATCCAGTAATGATATGAATTAGTATACTTTTTGTGAATGATCAGAATGAAATGAATATATTATCTTTTTGATCAGAGATCGCCAATTTAGTAAAAAAATATTCCTAATTCCATAAATAGGCAAAAACACACCTATGTATTTTTCTCCCCAAGACTTACAGAATCATACGGATATAAATAAATCATTTTTGGTAACATACAGTCGTAATTCTGTATATTTTGAGGTTATATATAACTGTATGTATATGTATCTCAAATGTTTTCCAAAACCATTTTCACTTGAAAATCTATTTTTGGTTGTGCTGATTAGGTCTTAATTTGGCTGCTGTGTAAACACTATCGTTTACATGTCTATGTTTATGACTTACAGTGTTTTGTGAATCCAACAAGGTTAAACATAATTAGTAGAAGGGTCAGCAACAACTTCTAGTGCTGACTCCTGATAACCCAGGGATTCTTTTTGCTAACCCCAGATCATCCAAAATCGCAGGAGATCAAATCACCAAGAAATTATCCATATGGACATTTTTTTAAAAACATTTTAAGCCTTACAGTTGCTGAGTGCTGTATCTGTTCCTGCTTTGTATGACAGTGCTAACATCATATATTAATGCCTTTTCTTCATTTCTACTACCGGTATAAGCAAGTGGAAGAAAGTGCATGATGTCAGCGTGCTTGAAAATAATGGTGCTTTGCTTGTTCTACTGTACATCAGGGGAGAATTTTGACCGCCAAGCCAGCATACGGAGGTCTTTGATTTACACAGACAGTGTGGTAAGGCGGCCGAAGAAAATGAAAAGGAGAAAGACTATTACAGGAGTCCCTGACAACATCCAAAGAGAGCTAGGTATGGCTCATCAGAACTGTATTCCATTTCAATTAATTGCTTATCGTAACTAAACTCATAACATTTAATTGCGCTTATGAAACCAATACAGTCTGATAGCCGCTTAAAAGTTCCAAATGAATGTATGGCTGGTCACTAAGAAAAAATAGCGAGTGCGCTCTTTGTATTATTGTTTATCTCCTACCAAGAAATTAAAATTCCCGTTCCACGCTGGAAATTATTATGGCTGGGATTTGCTGTAAGAAAATGCAACAAAACACATGTAGATACTGTCACTAGTGGACTAGAGGTATTCAATAATAACCATTTGCTAATTTTCAAGGCCATTTCACAGATGATAGTTTTGCTCCAGAAAGTTTCCCTTTTCAGATTATGTATTGAATGAATACATACATTTATTTTAGACGGTACATGGAAAGGCCATCTGTGTCAGAAAGCTTTAATGTGAAAATTATAGTTTTTATTGAATAGTTATTAAGTACATTAATATAACTTGCCAGTTTTATTGCTGCCTAAACATTTCTCCAAGTTCTAACATCTCACGAGGGTCATTTTGTTACAGTTATTCTACTAACTATAACTCCCTTTTTAAAAGTGAAATACAGGTAATCCTCGACTTACAACAATTCATTTAGTGACTGTTCAAAGTTAACAACAGCACTGAAAAAAGTGATTTATGATTGTTTTCCATACTTAACAACTGGTCATGTGATCAAAATTCAGGTGCTTGACAACTGGTACATATTGCCGTGTCATGTGATCACCTTCTGCACCCTTCTGACAAGCAAATCAATGGGGAAGCCAAATTCACTTAGCAACCATGTTACTAACTTAACAACTGCAGTGATTCATCTAACAATTGTGGCAAAAAAAAGTTTGTAAAATGGGACAAAATTCATTTAACAACTGTCTCCCTTAGAAACAGAAATTTTGGGCTCAGTTGTAGTCGTAAGTTGAGGACTACCTGTAATAAGTCTTTAAAAATATGATGCATATTCAAGTATGTTTGACTATGTATTTATTTAATCAATTTATATAGTCACCTTTCTCAATACTAAATACTATGCTTTATAAGATTTTTCATAATAATTTTATTAAACATTACAGTTAAAAAATAAAACCTAATACAAACTAAAAAGAAAAAAAATAAATAGAAAAGAAAGAAAAAATAAGAATATAGTAAAGAAAAGAAATACATAAAGAAATGACTTCTCCCTCCATGAGAACAAGTATAAATAATTTTAGTAACTTGTCACCTTCTGTTAAACTGCAATAAATTGTCTCTTCTTCTCATGTTTCATATCTTATTTATATGATATATCTCGATAAGATATATCTTGTCTTGAAACTTTGTTGTTCAGTTCTGGTCAGCAAAAGTCCCTTAACATATCTATTTTAATCTTAATCATGTAAACCAACTTTATATTCCTTTCTCTTTTAAAAACTTGATCTTTAATACCTTCAAATAATGTCCTAGAACTTCATTTCCTTTCATTTCTTTCTTTGTCACTTCTCACATAATCTTTCAAAAGTTTAACAAGTCTCTTTGCAAATTCCAGTATAATAAAGTTATCCAGGTTACTTAGAAAAAATCAGCCTGTCAGGAAAGGAGTTATCTTCTATGCAGAGTGGAAGGAGCTGCCTGCCTCCGGCTTCGGCTGGCAACTTTTTTGCTCTGTTGGCTTAATGACCCACGTGGTTACTTAATGACCACAACCAGGAGAGCAGTTATCAAGCAAAATGGTCATATTGGTGTCTCACTTAATCACTGCAATGACTTAAGATTGAAATTCTGGACTCTATTATGATTGTTAGGCAAGAACTACCTGCATAATACAGATATGCTTAAAGTGATTTTAAAGTGATTGCTTAAAGTGATTGTGGCCATTTTTCACAAATATCCTTCAATATAGCCAACATTAAATCTTTTGCCCCGTTCTATATTATTATGTTATATTTAAGTGTTCTTCTTCTTTTATTGTAATCTTTGGTTCTGTTTCATTCCCTCTAGTGTCCTACCTCCAAAGTCCCATCCTATTGAGCTTTTTTTAAGAGTTCAAAAGAACAGCATTTTTTTCATGGGAAGGACTCTTATAATTAATTTCAAAAACATATTTGAAATTCATCTGGACCTTTAGCCCATTTATAACATTCCAAAATCAACATTCTTTATTATTTATTAAACACTATTTATTAAAAACATGTAGCTGCTCATCTTCTAACCGACTCTTGAGTGGCTCCCAATCAAATGTTAAAACAACATATCAAATCAGATTAAAACTGCAAATTAAACAGATCAAAATATTAAAAACATTATCACATGCCCATGGGCATGGTGCAAATGTTTGCAATGGCTGAAAGTGCTTTACAGTCCATAAAGCATTCTTTCTGAGGCCATTGTGGTTCCCAATTATCTTTAAAAGAAATGGTCATAAGATGGGGACTACCTGTAACATCATTTGAATAATATCTGCAGGGAAGTTGGATATAATCGGAGTTCTCATATAAAAAATTAATTTAAAGTCTTTGTAGAAGATAAAGCATTATGTGACTTGGGGCTCAGACTAATCTTTGCAGTGCCTTTATGCTTCATGCAAAGAACAACTGCACACATATCAAAACTGGAATTTCTAACAAATAAAAAAATAAGATCCTTACGATTGTGTTTTTAGAAGAAATCATGCTAAATAGAGGTAAATATGAGCAAACAACTAAAACATAGGGTAATTTGAATAACATCTTCAGCTACGTCCAAATTGTGCACAGTTGGAATTTTACTTCTCTTTATCTCTCTCTTGAAACGGGTCCTCATGCAGCATCATATTTCATTTTTAAAGTGCTTCTGATTTCAACAGAGATAGGAGGAACTGAAGTTCACAAAATCCAATCCTCCTTTCACGCACAGTTAGCCACAGTGATTTTATAAATGGGAGCCTGTGATCCTCATGTAGAATTCTGAATGTGAAACACTACCTTTTTATTATTCTCTTCTTCTGCTGTTTACTTTCTCTGTGCTAGCAAAACTATTCAACTTTCTGATGATCACTTACTTCTAACCCATTTAGAATATCCCTTGGATATTGCATTGGAGAAAAGGTAGCTTGTAATTGCCTTTTCCAAGCTACGCACCCCTTGATCCATCCATAACTTCCAAGACTTACCACAATGAAAGCCGATCAGGGCTTTTGAAAGCAATTTTTTAAATTACATGAGGTTATATAATTCTATTTTCCATGGATGTACATGTCTTCATACTATTTGTATTGCCAATGGAACGGGATCTCTGGAGGAGGGTAAAATTATTAGAACCAGGAAATTATTTTCAAATTTCAAGAATTAATATAAGAAACCCCAATTAAATGGATCTTATTTGAGAAAATGGAATGTTAAAATTAAAGAAAGAGAAAATAAATACACAAACATAATACAGGTATCTTATACTTAATCATCTGGAATCAGTACTTGTATGACATACAAAAAGAAAACTCTATGCATGCATTGCCTAGAGAGTGATTAACAGCAAATTACAGTGAATGTAATTTCTTGTTCAGTCAAGAGGACAATTTATGAATGTAGAAAGTGAGAATGTGATTCAATCCTCAGATGTTGCCAGGAAAAAAAGAAATCTAAATCCATGCAATAATAACCCCATTAAACAGTTATTGTAATTATTCACTTCAGAAATGTCCTGCTGGATTAAATCAAAGCATATTTTAATCTAGAACACTGTTTCTTAGACTGGCCAATCAATCTGAAATAATCATAGGCTGGAAGATATACCCCCTTTTTACCTTCCCTGCCTCTACAACTGGCATTTGTATTTGCTTGAGTAGAATACATTTTAATGCTAATAGCCTTTGATTGACCTTTTCCATAGAACTTTATCTAACTTACTTCTAAAGACATCTCAGTCTAGTAGCCATTACATGCTTTCTGACAATAAATTCCACATGTTAATTATATGATGTTCAGCAGAAGCAGATATACAACCAATGTCCTCCATATACTTTGGGCTCAGGTTTCCATCAGATCTTTGCTCATTATTTGGAAGATAACATCTTATCTCCTAAATTATAACAATGGCGAGTTACTATTATTTTTGCTGATCATCATATGTTATGCAAGTTTTTCATATTAGATTCCTATCATCAGACAGCTTTTACTATGTTCAAAAATGTTCCTATTTGGAATCTGTATATGAAAACAGTTTCAGGAACGAGTGGAATATTTATTTCTTTAGTTATTAGATTTATTTGCCACATGTCTTATTTCAAAGCGACTGGGCATCTCACAGCATTAAGAGCATTAAAACCATAAAGGATAGACATTTAACAAATGATAAAAATGTTATTACAGTCAAAGATAAAAATATAGCTTAACAAATGGGGAGAGGGGAAGCAGGATGCATTGGGGGGGGGAGGTGGGATTGCCTCTTAATTTATCAACCCCCTTCCAAAATTCCCCACTTGCAAGCCAACTGGCAGAGGCAAGTCTTCAGGCCCTTACAGAAGGTCAGAAGTAGAAGCCAATTTCACCTTAGGGGTTAAGATGTTCCAAAGAGCAGGAGCCATGACAGAAAAAGGCCTCCTCCTGTACCCTGCCAGCCGAAATTCCTTGACTGATGGGCCCATAGCATGACCCCTCTGCCAGAGCTGGCCAGTTCCATTGAGATGAGAAGTTTCCTCCAGGAACCTGGACTCATGCCATGCAGGACTTTAAAGGTAGTTAAAGTGCCAGATCTTGAAGCTCCATGCACCCAAAATCATTCAGTCTTGCCAGGGTTAAGCCAGGGTTCAGTCAAAGCTGGTTATCCGTCATCCAGGGTCCCTCACTGCCTCCAGGTACTGTGAGAGGGCAATAACAAAATCACTTGGATTACTAGCGTACTTGGATACTCAGTTATAAAGTTGAGTATCATTAGCATACTGATGATACTTCAACCCCTGGTGGTGAGTGATCTCATTTATTTGCCATGGTGGCACAATGCTTAGAATGCAGTACTGCAGGTTACTTCTGATGATTGCCAGCTGCCTGCAATTTGGCAGTTCGAGTCTCACCAGGCTCAAGGTTGACTCAGCCTTCCATCCTTCTGAGGTGGGTAAAATGAGGAC
>JANHFL010005205.1:73495-84009 GCA_032468155.1 Oxyrhabdium leporinum
TGTTGGGGGCAATATGCTGACTCTGTAAACTGCTTAGAGAGGGCTGTAAAGCACTGTGAAGTGGTATATAAGTGTAAGTGCTATTGCTGTTGCTATTCAGTAGCTTCATGTAGATGTTTAAAAGCGTGGAGGAATATTGACCCTGTGACCCGGCACAAGGGAGTGCCTGTGGGCTGGATTCAATAGTAGTGCCAGCTGATATGATTTAAAATATATCTGAACTGAAGCACACAAGGAATCTATTAGCCTGCTGTTGTCTTTATGCGTTTCCATCTATTTTCATCTTTTTCAAAAATCCTAATATATCACATATATAATATATACTGCAAATGTAAACATGCCAAGAGTCTTTCATTAGGAATATCTGAACATATTGGAACTTGTATGGTAAAAACTAAATGTGAGTTCTGTGTAAGCTTTTTATTAATGAACACATTTTAAATGCAATTATAACAATGCTGTATATTTATTTTTCTAACAGTTTTGTTTTAATATCTACAGTTGGCAATGGCAAATATGACATCCGGGGCCATTCATTATGTGTCCCTGATCATTATTCTACACTAGGAAGACTTGAGAGCTATCAGTCTTCTATGCATCAGTTTGGCACCAAAGACTCCAGCTGTCAGACAGAAGAAGTTAAAGTGGTGCCACCTTCAGTTAGGCGAATACGTGCACAGAAAGGTCAAGGAATTGCAGCCCAGATGTCACAGCTTTCCAGTTCTTCTGGAAACATGTCTGTGATGAGTGATTCTGCTGGAGTCATGTCTACTTCCCGCCTAAATAACGACCTGGGCTTTCACAGTCTACCTCGGTCTGGAGCAAGAGTGTCCCTACAGTTACTTGAACGTAGGCATAGCCTCTCCAAGTCAACCGAAAGTAGACCTTCATTACATCATGTAGGCGTGTGGCAAGGAAATGAAAGAATAGATGATATGAGAAATGGCTGTAGGATAAATGGGCTACAGAGGCCAAAATCTCAAGAACTAAACTCTGAGAATGGAAAAACAGAAGGCACAACCTCTCCACATGTTGCATATTCTACCATCATCACACCAAATGCTTCCCTGTCATCCACTTCAGATGTTATGAATAACAACCTGGCAGAGAGTCCTGAGACAATAGATAGGAAAATGACAAACTCTTCTTTGTACCAAAAGCCTATAGACAGTCTTGTTGGCAATGGTACAATAAATGCAAAAGAGAGACGTCATTCATCTAATGGCACCTGGAGTGACACCAGCTCAACACATCACTCACATTCCTCAGACACCACTATCTCATCCAACGGTGTAATGGTGTTTGTATCCTATTGTGACACAGGCACTACAGAAAGTATCCCCCAAAATGTGACCTATAATTTTAGGAACAATCACCATTTGCCAAGCCATTCTCACAACATCAACGGTAGAAGTGAATCAAGTTACCCTGTGGACAGCCTACAGGACAAAGTTAAACAAAATGCAAAGCACTGTGGATTCAAACATTGTGGAAATGACACCACCGCCTTACACGTGTCACAATGTGCCATTCCAGGTTGCTCTGGCTCTGACACCCTTGAAAGAGTCTTAGCCAAAGAAGACTCACGTTCTCTATATTCTGTGGACAGTGATGCCTGTTACCCTTCTACGCATGTGGATTCAGATGTCCAGTCTGTTAAAAGCTGCAGTGAAAATGGCTTTGGAAATCCCAGGCATAGTGTCATTAATGTGTTTGCTGGAACTGAGAAGAAATCTCTGGAAGATTTTGCAAGTTCCAGTGACAAGTCACTCACACGTAGCATCTCCTTAAAAAAGGCAAAAAAACCACCTCTCCCACCATCCAGAACAGATTCTCTTAGAAGAATCCCCAAGAATAAACCTCAGTCCAGCGGACAAGTGTTGGATGATAAGCTGATAGCTAGCCTTCAACATTCCTTGCAACTGAACCTCCAGTGCAAAAATGGCAGCTCGCCGTCACAAAGTCCCTGCAGTGATTATGATGATCCTTGGATGCTGCGGTCTCGTAGCCAGAGCACTGTGAGTGCCAGCAGCAGCATGATGTCTGCCACAGGACTGAACATGTATTCCATCTGCGCAGTCACACCAGCCCAGAGTGACACAAGTAGCATCAAATCAGAATACACTGACCAGTGGTGTTACTACAGTGATTACCCTGGGATTCCAGATGACCATTTAAAATCCACAGCCATTCATTCCTCTAACACTGTACCAAAGCTAATTGATTATAATGTTAGTCACCTTAATGATGGATCAAGGGCTTCTATACCACAAGTGCCCTCTGGAGTGGCCAAAACAAAAGCTATTTCTCCAGAAAAATCACAGAGAGTTACATCGCCATCTAGTGGATATTCTAGCCAATCCAACACACCTACAGCACTTACACCTGTGCCTGTCATTCTAAAGTCTATGTCAATGGGAAATGCAAAGTCCAAGATGAAGCCTAGAGTGCCTGAAAGAAAATCAAGTCTACTGTCTTCAGCTTCAGTGTCTTCCTCTTCCACCTCTCTGTCATCAAATACATCTGCTGAAGGAACTATGAGGAAACCTGATCCTACCCTGAGCTTCCCTCCAGTTACATCATCTTCACTACTATCTTCAGATTCCAATGATCCTTTTCTTCCACCCCCACCACCTTCCCTAACAGATGTTACTGATCTTCCTCAATCACCTGAATCACCAAGTTTTCCACCTCCTCCCCCAGATGCTCTCACAAACACTTCTTTTCCTCAGAATACTGGATGGTTTAATAATCAAGATACTTCAAATCATTCTTCTCATTCATTACTTCCTGATTCTTCTCTTCACCTCCCACCCACTTTTCCAACTTCAGTTCCTCCACCAGCCCCACCTTTGGATCCCAAATTCATGAGAGATGGCCATAAATCTATACCATACTCTTTCAAGAAACGTAATTTGGTAGGTTCTTGTAACAATGCAAAACAGCCCTTAAATAAGGATAATGTCCCAAGGCCTACAATGCCACTAATAACTACTGAAGCTCTCCAGATGGTACAGCTGAGGTCAGTGAAGAAAGCTATGAAGTCAGAGGTTGAGCAGTCAGCCGAGTCTGCTTCCAAAGCAAGTCCTCAGGAAAAAAAACAGGATTCTTTTTCTGCTGAGTTGCCTTTCAAATCACATTTGTCAGGAGGATACAGTGACATGCTTGCTGCAATTGGCAGTGAAACCCAGAGAGCTTCTGTTTGCAGCCTAACTAACAGAAGGTCTGAACCTACCAATGCTAAAATGCCCAGAAATGCAATAAGCATAATTAACTCATTTGCCAGAGAGTCACAACCAGACAGAGCTGAAGAAGCTTTGGTGCAGAACCAAGACACTCGTAGTACTCTTGCATGTTCATCCCTTCAGGAGCAGTCTGGATTTCTCAGCAAGCCTCAGGATATGTTGCCAAACAAGAAGCCACCGCCTGTTTCAAAGAAACCCAAACTGTTCCTGATTGTGCCACCCCCACAACCTGATGTTACAACAGAGAAAATAGCTGTGGGTGAAACAGCAAAAAGCACTCCAAGTACAACTACGAAGGATGCTGAAATTGCACAGTACAGCCAGGTTAACAGTTATCCTACAGATGGATTCAGTTCCTATGAAATGGAGTCTAACAATCTTGTCTCAGAAGGAGGAGCTGTGAGTCCTATCTCTTGTGAAACCAGGTTCTCTATTCTGCAGTCTTGGCAGGAGGAGACGACTTCCTCATGTGAACGAAGCAGTCCAGACAGAAATGTAGACAGCATCTCTGGAGCGGAGAAGCAGTTTTCTCAAGAGGATGAAAGTTGTAAGTTTTTTTCCCCACTGTGTTTTGTCTTTTTACCTAGTCTATTAGTCACCAATCACCTCTGGAATTATGGAGAGTCACGTCATAAGAACAGTAAAGATTTTTACATTGTATATGGTAAAGATTATACATCATCTATATAATTTCATACTAGTCTTAAGGAAAACCAGAAAGCTCAGATTACAATGAGTAATAAAATTATTAGCTTAATTCTTTTCTTTAAAAAAAAAACACCTTATTAGATAGGATTTTATTAGCTTTTTATCCCACTTCTAAAAAAATTCAGGAGGCAAAAGTATAGGTTCTGAATTAAACTGATGCTGATTTCTTTATGGGGGGAAGCGTGCCATTTTGACTCCATCCAAAAACTTTCACCAGGGTTTAATTTTCTTCATAAACCAGTAAAAAAACCTTTCATGGACACCCGTTACTGAGGACATTATTAAAAAAAATTAGGTCCGATTGTTGCAGTTTGTGAGAAATGTACAGACTGTATTTGTTCACTTGTTGTTCTGTCAACTGTTGCATTAGATTACCGGTACATTTTTGCTTGCTTTTTTCCATCCTCCTATTTTAGCTGAAGCAATTGAAGCAGATGCAGCAGCCAGCTTTTTGCTACAGAGCCCAAGCTATGGGGAAGACAGTAAGATAATGGCACTGCCAAGTCGACCAAGGACGACGGAGGATCTTTTTGCAGCCATTCACAGGTACTGCTTCAATTGTTTTTATAAGGTTACTTCACTGGGTGTCCTTTCTAGTTTCTTTAGTATATTTCTTTTATCATGATGTTTGTGCTTTCCAGTTTTCATAAATTAATGCATCCATGTCCCAAATCCCTTGTACGCAGGGGTAATACTTTTCATTGCTTTACAATAATGTTTTGTTCATTTTAAAATTTAACTCTCCTACCCACAGTACTATATTTTATTACATGATCAGCCATGGTCTCTTGGTGCCAAGTGACTCCTTGTTTGATTGTGCTCTTGTCTCAGTCTACATGATTTAACATATACTATTGCTTTTTCTGTGTATCTTTTTCTTTCTCTTCATCCCCTCCATCTCTCTTCTTTCTTTTTTTTTTAAACTCCTGGTGCAGTTTGGGACAGAGGCTCAACTCTAATGCTTCATGGCAAGCTTGGCTTAAACTGGCAAGTAAACACAATATAACCACCATAAGGGGAAAACATACAACAATAGCCAGAATAGAGATTGCCATAATTTAAGATGACATGCTGCTTTATCAACTGAAACGTGCAATACCGACAAACCCTACCCTAACCCGATTCTTTCTTAATTTAAAAAGGGAAAATGATTACAGGTACACATTTCAGGTACTTTAGCTTTCTCCCAAATGATTTGAATTATGAATATCTTTTGAAGGAGTTATTGTCCAACATATCTGCAGGGGTTCAAATTCAGGAAGGCTGGGTGAAATCAACATAAACATTCTTTTTACAAGAAGGTTCTTTGGTGATAAATTTTTAAAAGCCACCAGCCTCTAAAAATGCTTCAGGAGAACTTCAATAAATACCATATTATAGATGTGTAGTATCTAGCATGAAGCATTGGTTCCATCTAGTGGTCATTTATTGCCATTTATTGAGCTGGTTTCAAAGTAAAATTGAAATTGACTGCACAACGCATATCATTTGCCTGCTTTTATTCATAATGTACAGAAACTACAACACTTTAGTTACTCGAACCACAAAGATTTTCTTGTTATGTCCTAGTGTGGTAGATGACTTCAAATCACGTCCAACTTACATTTTGCAATCAACAGTGTCTTCCTGTGTTTACGGGGGAAGGGTAGTCATGGGTCATTTGATGACAGCAGTGTCATCATGCAAGGCCCACCTTTTACACATGTGTCATGTCATCACTTGCAGAGCCCATGAAAGTAAAGTTTTAGCACAGATCTACCACCAAGGTTTCATGAATCCGGTGACAGCAGTAAGGTCCTGCAATGTTAAACATGACAGCAAGATTTCATGACAATTATTTGGGTTAAATTTGTGATAATTGACACAATTGTCAATTTTAATTCTGTAAAAGAGAATTTTTCTTACATGTAGTGAGAAAATTGAGGATACTTTCCAGGGAGGGAGAGGGAGAGGGTGAGCGACAAATTTTTAGGTACATAAAATAGCTCTTCACACGGGTATAGCATTCAACCCCATATGATAAGAACCAGACCAGAAATGAAGCTAGTTTGGTCTAGCAGTTAAGGCGCCAGACTAGAAAGTTGAAAGACTCTGAGTTCTAGTTCTGCCTTAGGCGTGAAACCCGGCTGGCTAACTTGGGGTCAGGCATTCTCCCTCAGTCCAGCCCACATCACAGGGTTGTCGTTTTGAGGAAAATAGGAGAAAGAAGTATTATGTATAGGTTCGCTGCCTTGAGCTACTTATAAAGTAGTAAAGGCAGGATAAAAATTTAATAAATGGGGGGGAAAAACTATGTGTGGGAGAATATCATATAAAAGTGAGTAGGTGTACCTTTCTATCACCATTGCATCCTCCGTGGTGTTATTGTATAGGTGCCTTCATATTACATATTGTACACTCCGTAGGTTGCCATATGTTACCTGATACCATAACATCAATTAAAATCAGTTATACAGGTTATCATTCTGTTATCATGCAGACCTTACCTGCTTGTCAGAGGAGGCTTCTTGTCAGGCAAGATAGAAAGAACGATACATAATAAGAGGCTTTAGGAAAAAACTACGTTTTCATAAATGATTT
The DNA here is from genome assembly GCA_032468155.1 of Oxyrhabdium leporinum. Taxonomy (NCBI): domain Eukaryota; kingdom Metazoa; phylum Chordata; class Lepidosauria; order Squamata; family Cyclocoridae; genus Oxyrhabdium; species Oxyrhabdium leporinum. Next base: position 80,029 of record JANHFL010005205.1, read on the forward strand.
TTTAAAATTCAACAGTTTTGTACTAAGGTTTTTTTAATTTTCTGGATGATGCTCTTTAAGGGGGGGGGTCTGTATTGCACAGTTATGTAAAACAATAGGTGCTGTTTAGATTATTTGTGTAGGACAGAAATAGAAAACAGCACTTTGCATTAATGCTGATCTTCATATTGCAACACAATGTGTAATGTGAATGTATCACTGCTCAATTTGCTAGAGAGATACAACAGCGATACAATCTGCATTCCCAATCTTTTCTAATTTTGTATTAACAAATTGTTCTCCCTGTCAAACTAAATATGGAAAAAGAACATTTTTCCATTGTTCCTAACATTTGTTGCTGATGTGTAGTACTGCAACTACATAAAAATATACAACCTAGTTTTGTTTTTTTCAGGGGCAGAATATAAGATCAGAAATATTCTGGTTAGAACCTATAATTATAGTATTATGTTTCCAGAAACCATAATACAGCTTTCTTCATCACCACTGTGCTGTGGCTGTCCTCTCCGTCCTGTTTTATCTGGAGGCTTAGCCATTTTGAATTGGTACCGTCCTCTTCTGCGATGGGTACTGCTACCAGGGAATTATATTGGTGGAACTGCCATGCATTGTGTTTAATTAAATGCAAACAGTAATCCAAGTCTACTGCAGCAGAGACCAGAAACTATGCCATACTTATTCCAATAATTGTTTCTGAGTTACTTTAAAGATTGTTGTTGTACTTGGACACATGCTTGATGTTACAGCTTGTATTGGAATGCAAATCAGATGATCACATGTTTGTTCCCTGTTTTAAACTATACATTCTGGGAGGGTTTCCCTTCCATGCATATCCTTGTTGCTGCTTTAATGAATATCTTGTTCACCATGGGACCATAAATGTAGTTAATTGAGTGCCGTTTCTAAATAGTGAAGCACTTTGTTAATTGCTGTTTGATAGGCAAGTGAAGTGCTTGCTGAATTGATAGTTTCCCACAGAGCTTATACATTTTATTTTGATTTCATTAATTCCATTCCCTTGGCAATTTCATTGGGAAATGCAAATTAGTGCACATTTTGTAAGCTGTCCTCAATCTGGAAGAGATTATTGGATTCGAAATATGTGTTCATTAACAGTAATGTTTAGCAAGATTCAAATATTTGTTTTACAAAATAAACAGCAGACGAAACTTTTAAATTGCATACACATTGTTTGGTTTAGGTTTGTGCCCAGAAACTAAAAATACTTTTATGTCTGAAATATGGCGTACAATTCCTTTTCCCCCCAAAACTACACTTCCAGTAAGTTCAGTACAGTAGTTACTGTACTCATATATTTCCTTCTTAACAAGCATAGCTAGTTCTCATTTAGTGACAATTGGGAGCAACAATTTGATTATCAAGTAGTCATAAAGTGAACCATAACTGTGCTTACAAATTTACTTCAGCTTACTCTTGTTTTACACAAGAGTTTACTCTTGTGAAGGTTGTAAATATTAGGACTGGTCAAAATTTTTCATCACCGTTGTAACTGCGGTCGCTGTCTGAGGCAGTCACTAAATGAGGACTACTTTATTATCTTTTTCTTATTGGGATGCAAAATAAGTCCTTATATGAGAGGCTAGTAACTTTTTCCTGTTTTTCCCCAACTCACAATCACAGATCCAAAAGGAAAGTCCTTGGCCGCAAAGATTCTGAGGAAGATCACGCTACTGTAAATCATTCTCCATCGCCCCCAGTTACACCTACCAGTTCTTCCCCAAACCTGCTTTTCCTGAGGCAGACGGGATCAATTCAGAGAAATATTCGCAAGAGCAGCACCAGCAATGACAACTTCAAAGCACTGCTTCTTAAAAAAGGGAGCCGCTCCGACACCAGTTCTCGTATGTCCGCAGCACAGATGCTAAAGAATACAGACCCAAGATTTCAAAGAGCTAAAGTAGATTCTATCGGAGATCTGAGTGAGAGCATAGTGGGTTCTCCGACCAAGACCAAAAGGCCCCAGGAGGAATGGGCCAAGAGCGAAGGCCTGATGCCAAGGAGTCTGTCTCTCTCCAGCACAAGATACAGCAGATCTCGAACCCCGCCCTCTGCTGCAAGTAGCAAGTATAGTGCTCGAAACCGTATCCAGAGTAGCCCTATGACTGTTATCAGTGAGGGTGATGTAGAAGTAGTTGAATCTGCAGAAAACAGAACTCGCAGGTTTTCAGAAGAGGAACCACCTGATGTATTTGAGAGTGATGATACGGATATTAATGAAAATAGAGACTCTACTGAGGATGACAACATGCTCAAGGACTTCTTATCTTAATGGGTAACAGAGAATGCCCTTCATTTTTTTAATATTAGCATTTAAACTAAAAAAAAAAGTTTAAATGAGGTTTAAGAGGCTAGACTTTCATATGTAACCAGTAAAGCACCGAGTCGAAGTACAATTTAGGGTGAATTTGTGTATGGGATACTGTATAGATGATGCAGTATACTGATATTCTGTTCAATTCAATTGGACTGACTTTTTTGTTTGAAAAAAGAAACTAGTAACCAGACCTCTGCATTCAAGCCTTAATAACAATAATGATAATGACAGTTCTTGGATTCTAGTTTGAGCATGCTTTTTTTTTTCTTCCTTTTTTGAGGGTGTAAACTAAGTAAGTCTGCAAAAAAAATGAAAAAAAGGGAAGCTTCTGTGGTACAGGTGGCAGTAACTTTTTAAGTATTATATTTATAAAACCTAGTAAACTTTCCGCAGGGACTATTTGAAAGAAATGTGCAGCCTATTAGTTAGCAGGACTGGCATTGTCCCACTGCTGCTTCTGATGTGATCTAGTCTCTTATGAGCTATGTCCTAATAATATAACAAGGGTTTGGTTTAAATTTTAAAAATTACATCGGGGGTGGGGGAGAGAAACACTTGTGATACAGAAGTGACTGCTGTGCAGCCATATTACAATCCATCTGCATGGACTTCAGAAGCCATTTATTCTGTGTGGTTTTTCTGAATAAAGTTTGAGGTATCCTTTTGGAGACCTAAAATAGTTGCAGACTAATAATGGGGATGTAGATATATTCAGGGGAAACATAACAAGCAGCCATTAATGTTTCGATTTTAAAGTAAATGCAACATTGGAGAACTTACACTATAGGACTGTGAAGAATACATTTTCCTTTTCTATTAAACTGTATTGTTAGCTTTTGTTTGTCAAAAGGGAGAAGAGCTTTGAATAACATATCACTTGAAAGTCTCAACAGTAACTGTCTTTTTGTTACCAAAGAGTGCACTACAATTACTTTTACATTTTAGGAATAGCCAGCATTTCCTCTTTCTGAGGAAATAACATTTAGAAGACTTAACGTTTATTAAGAATTTATCAGTGATTTAAAAAAAAAACATTTTCTTCCTTGTAAAGAAAAGTACAGACAAAATAACTGCAGTTTTGCTCACAGTTTTTTAAAGAAACTTTTAATTTTTGAAAAGGAATTTTGCATAAGTTGATAGTCTGTAAGGTTTTTATAATATTTGTATATAATGGAAGTTCTTAAGGTAATTCTTGTTTTCTCAGAGTTTGGAATTTCTACATTTTTTGATGTTAAGAAAAATCCTGTATGTAGATAATTTATTTTGATGAAAAACTCCTTTTTTTCCCTCCATCTCTATATTGTTAATACTGTATATTTCAGGGGTCTTCATTCAACTGAAGAAGATGGAGACAATGCTGTGATTCTGCTTTAATAAAACAAGGCTGCCATTTGTCATCTTGCGACTCGAGTTAATGACCATTCTTTTTCCATACAACATCTCCTTAAATGAACATTAGCAAAGGATCATATTGGGAAATCCATATGCTATCATTAAAATGTATTTGTTAGATGGCGCTTATCTCTTATATGTTTGATTTTCCTCTTAAGAATGATAATCCATATAATCGGAAAGATCCAAAAGAAAAAAGGAGAGTATTCCATGTATTTCACTTTTGAGTTTTTATGGGGAGAGTCGCTCTGACA
>JANHFL010005206.1:18515-33318 GCA_032468155.1 Oxyrhabdium leporinum
GAAGGAAGGAAGGAAGGAAGGAAGGAAGGAAGGAAGGAAGGAACAAAGGAAGGAACAAAGGAAGAGAAAAATGTAGCTAGATGATGTTTGCAATGTGTGGCTTTGTCCTTTTCTTTCTTTGTCTAGTCAAGCAAAAAGAATCAGAATTTTTCCAAGGACTTTTAATTGGTATATTGAAGAAAATGAAAAGAAGGAAAAGAAAGTTTGCCTCTATAAAAAAAATAATCTAACACTGACTAATATAGATTGAACTTTTAAAAATAAAACATGAAACAGATTCTTTTCTGCTCCTTCTAATTTTCTTGGTGGCTTTTCTTGCTTGATATATACCATTAAGTGTACAATCACAAGGACACAAAGCATGATGCTATAACAATAAGCCACAGACAAATAAAGCCATATAATGAAGTATATAAGTATACTTATACACTTGTAAAAAAATCAGGACTATTAATAAAAATTCTTAGAAGAACAGCCAGCAGACTTTTCTGATTTCCCTCCCCCACCCCCCACCCCCCCACACACACCATAGGTGAATATGGCTTTCTTTCTGCAAGAATAGCAATAGCACTTAGACTTGTTTACCACTTTACAATGCTTTACAGCCCTCCTTAAGCAGTTTACAGAGTTAGCATATTGCCCCCAACATTCTGGGTCCTTATTGTACTTATTTTTCTTGATCCTTACTGATGAAAGAATTGAAGGCTGAATCAACCTTGTGCTGGTAAGAATTGAACTGCTGCAATACTGCATTCTAACCACTGAGCCACCATGCCTCTTAGGATAGATGTAAAATTACAATTCTACACATTTTTATACAGTCACACAGAAAAGCATACTGATGGATGTACACTGCAGAAAAAAATGGATTTAAACAGAAATCTGCTGGCACTGATCTTTTTTTTTCTTTTAAAGGAAAGTATAAATTAGGTGTATAACAGAAACAGATGATGAATTTCCTGACGATTGTGTTACAGTAGAAGAAAATAGGCATTTTCTTTAATTTTAAAAATTGTATTATAGTAAATTTGGCATAGATTAGTAGAAGAATAAGACAATTCAGTGAGATGTCTACCATATTACTGTGTCTCCTCCATAGCATAGCTGAAATAAACAACAGAAGGTTTATTATCACAGCACACTTACTCCTACAGAATATAAATGTAATCAACACCTGTAAATGCAAGCAGGCTGGATTCTCACCCTACCTCAATGAAGCAACATTCACATGCTTTTTTAAGTAAAAGGGCTTCACAATTAGACACTTTGTGGTTTATTAAAAATATAAGCTATTCACCTTTCGGTTATAGAAAAATGAAAAGAAATATAAACTGGATTTAAGATATTTGAGAAATTCAGTATATATGCCAACATAAATATTTATTAGATACTGGCAACCTAGCTATCAATCAAATTTTGCAGTTCTACAACTAAATCACAGCTATATTTTAAGCAAGCATTATGCCAATTTTTTTGTTCAGCTTGTCATTCTCATTCAATTTTAGATTCCCCCCCTTTTTTATTTAGAGAACTGGTCTTCATGGATAGGTGGCATTCTTATATTTACTTATGAGATATGTAGGACGAGTGGCAGGCTGCTTAATATTCAATTGCTTTTCCAGTCATTTTAGATTTTCCATACATTAATTAAATTCCATCCTACAAATGTCTTCCCATGGAACATTTTTAAATAAAGAACTACAAGCGGTCGTAGAGGGTGCAACATGATGGCAAGGTTGGCTAGGAGAAAAAAGGCAACTAGTAATTTTCTCAAGTATCTAGCAATTTTACTAGGAAAACAAAAGCATTTTTGCAGAACTTTTTTTTTGTAAAAATGAAAAGCAGATTTTGAAACAGGATTTCTTTAACAATTCTATTTAAAAAAAATTAGAGGGGAGGGATATATTGAAACAAAGTTTAAGAGATGCTATATTTAAATATCACCAAGAAAAATATTTGTCCAAATATTTCTTAAAATATGCATTGAAATGGTTTGCAATGTTTCTGGAGAAATGTTTGAAGCACACACACACACACACACACACACACAGGGGCAGCAGAATGAAATTATTGATAACATGAAAAAAGGAATAGATGGAAAATTTAAAAATGTTTGTTGCCCCAATTTGTCCCCCTCCAATACAATCTCCTATGAACTGGATTTACATTTTCTAACAATTTCTAATGTTCTTAGAAAATGTAAATTGCTAGCATATTTACTTCTATTTTGCATTTATCTATTCTTATATAAAGTACTATATAGGAGGCTGCCTTTCAGCTATTCAGAACTACAGTTGTTGCAGCATGGTAGGATTTAAGTCAGAGTTGTTTGTTGTGGAGAGGTCACTCCAGATTTCAGTTCTCTTTCTTCTTTTATTCAACATCTACATGAATGATGTACAAGCTGAAGATCTTCCTGGGCTGACACTTTGCTTGATGAGCAGGTAGCAGTTATGTCTAGGAAGGCAAACTATTTTATGTGATGCACCTCTTGTGACCATTCCTAATTCAGGAGGCCTTCCAAACAATCATTCGTGCCCTAGCCACCATTTCTATATGGGGCTGCAGTGGTGCTAGTTGTTGTTGTCATTATTATTTTAAATTTATTATTATGTAGATTCTGGGCATCTTACAGATACAAAAGCATACAATACCACAGGCAGCCTGGTCTCAAATAGTCACAACAACAACAACAAACCAGAACTGAAACCTAAAACCCAAAGCTTCAGGCCAAAGCCAGCTTCTTAAGGCTTATCAGAAGTCCAAGAGAGAGGGCTCTTGGGATGCTGTTCCAGAGGGTAGAGGTTACAACAGAGAAGGCACGTTTCCTCAGTGCTGTAAAATTACAACGTTTAACAAAAGAGATTTAGAGTATATTTGTTCTGTTGAGTGGGCAGTTGGAGATAGGCAGTTGTTAGGTGTCTGGGCCCTAGGCTCTAGGGCTTTATAGGTGATGTCCAACACTTGAATTCCACCTGGAAGCAAAATAGCAACATAACAGTGGTGACATGAAATAACTGTGGTGACATATGGACATACTGTGAAGTGCCCATTACTGTATTTGGTACCAACTATAACTTCTAGATGATCAAGGACAGCCCCATTTACAGTGCATTTCAATAATTCAATCAAAAGTTGGCCAAGACATCTGCAGGGCTTCCCGATCAAGCTACCAGTGTATATATACCTTCAACTGTAATAAATGAAGGCATTCCAAGTCCTCATATTATTATAACTATATAAACCATGTGATGTGAACAGGTATGCCAGATATATTCCTTCCATTCATATATCTGCTAACATCCTCATCACTTTCTAAGGCTAGTGAAGCAGTCTGTTATAAAGATTAAAGGCACATCTAGAAACCAGGACACTTGTGAGTTTTAGTTTCTTATATGAAATCCAGCTGGATAACCACACACTAATCACTCTCTCACAGCCACAGAATAAAAACAATGGTAAAACTTCCCAAAATATTACCAAGAAAATTGGACTCAAAATTGTCCTGGCTGCCCTCCATGAACTTGCAGAGGCAGAAAATATCCATGTCAATAAGAATAAGGTTACAATTAACTGTTCAGTTTTATTCTCCACATATAGCTTTAGTGATGATGGATTTTTAAATTCCCAAATATATTTCTCAGATTCCCAATGCAGAACTTTTAAACAATTGGTATAACTGTCACATATGATATTTTCTTTCATTAGTCCATCAATACTAGCAGCAAAAGAAAAAGAGATGTTTATTTTGAGATTGAAATATCTTCTAGAGTATTTTCAGTTTGTGGGACTTCTTGAAGGAAATTAGGAATAGAAAACTCTGACTTCTCTAAATATGTGTAATTTACCCTTGTGTCTGATTTCTAAAGGATTAATTACTAAAGGTTTCAGAACTGTTCTTTATATTGAAGATTTAAAAAAATATCCAAGTCCCAGAAAGAAATTCTGATATTATGTTTTAAGTTTTTTGTTTTAAGACTTGGAATTTGAAGTGTTTCCATATATTCTGAATCTAATTCACAACTGAATTTCTATGATTACATTGCTGATGTGTAATCCTTATGGACTGAAGCCTCATAAGAAAGAAGAATCATTCTTCCAGTCCTCAATCCCCACTCCCAAGTAATGACCTTTGGTCATTGTTTTTCCAGACATGTTTTGAGAAAGACCTTATAACAATATTATAGAGACAAAATATTATTTACATGTCCTCAGTTATATATCTAAGATGTGCATAAGAGAGAGGGTAAAAGGGTAAGAGAGAGGGTAATATATGAAGTTATTTAAGGAATGCAGTAATTGTGAGCAGACAAAAGCTTCTTCTGAATTTTAATTAAAATTCTTCTCAATACATAGGCAGAAAATTAGGCAGTTCATAGACACACATGCACATACACATACATATACACACACAATGTCAATTCAATTAAAATCAATTATTGAGGAATAATGAATAAGATGTCTATAAGCATCACTGTGCCCACCATTTATCCTTCCTTGCACAAGTATTTCCATAGCACAAGTGATGACTTTCCTGAACACTTCCCCAGATACCTCTCCAGATGTCAGCTCGGAGGAAGATGAACCAGTTCATCTTTTGAGATGGATTTGGCTGAAGGACAGCTGCAGCACAAGAGTCCTGAGGCTTCAGATCGGGAAAGTATGCAGGTGCAGCTGGTCAGTGATGAGGAAGAGGACCCAAGAATGCATAGGGCACAGAAAAGGCAAGAGAAGGTTATTCAGATTACTCATAAGGAGAAAGCCTCGCTGTTCTTGATGGGCTGCACCAGAAGCTGGCTATTTACCACAGAAGACATGTGGAAGCGATACTGGGAACAATATATTCATTTCCTAGCTGTGTGTTTTCTGGTCATTGTGATTTTTGCTTTGCTTTGCACTGACACTGTGCGTTGACTTGGATTGTGCCTTGTGAACTCTGGACTGTTCTTGCCTCATGAACCCTCTTGTAGTGTGGATTTAATTTTCTCTGTGAGTTTATGTTGATTGGGAAACCTTCAAGTGCCTTGTGGACTCATTGACCATTGCTCTGTAGACTAGAATTGGTCTGCTTGTGGCTGGACTTAATTGGGACAGTTCTGGGTTTTTGGTGAAGGGAGTTCTGAGGAATATTAATAAACCCACTAAACCATAGTTACATGTTTATGTGTATGAGCGGGACAGCGCAGCATGACCCACTTATACATCTGAAGATGCACAGGACAACTGCTAGCCCATGAGTATAATTTGATTGACAATATTACAAAAAATACTACCAACTTTATCCATATAGATGAATTACAACTCCTATAATCTATGGAAGAGATTAGAATCTTTGAACATTTCGTGAGCTATCTAATACCTATTCTGCTTTACAAGAACTTTTTGGAATAGGGCAAAAACAAAGATTCTGTCAAGTATATGCATCTATGTACAAATGTGCATATATGTGCCTAAAACTTATTTCACATCTAACAAAATATTTTCTTTCTTTTGGAGAGTAGCTAAACTAACATGGCTGTGGTAACTTCAGCAAGAAAAGATGCTGTATTTGCTACTTTTCACATCCATGAAAATCAATTAATTCAGTTTATTGAATGATTTATATTTAAATATATATGCTGCTGTTGATTTGATTTTTTTTCTAGAATTATCTAATATATTTAAGTCAGTATAACTAATAATATAATAGAAGAATCAAGCTTCTATTTCACATAACTTTTACCTATGTAACTTTCAAGTTACTAATAATTTACAATAAAATTTTTCAAAGAAGATCCTGCAACTTTGCTTTCAGATGCAAATCCAGAATAAAGTTGTTGTCACTTTCTCTTGAGGGTAAGGCATACTTTCTTTTGCAGTTTATCTTGAGAGTATAACAGCTGGTGTTTAGGTCATTCATTTATCTCAAAGGCTATGATTTATTCACTAATCTTACATAGCATTTGGTAACATCACAAGGAATGAAAATTTGAGATCCTCAGGAGCCATACCAAATTCTATGCTACAAGAATTTTTAAGAGTTAGCCCCCCCAGGAAGGAAGATTTTGTTATGTGCAACTATGCATTCAGTATTATCCTAAGCTGCTCTCTTTCTAAAGTTCAGTCATAAAATATCCATTTAATCTCCACCTTTACCAGCAATTTGGAAGAAAATTTAACACCTTGGGCTGCATCATTATTCTTATTCATTAAGGCCTCAAATGCACTTATTAGTATGCAAGGTTATGTTAGGCTAACCTTCAGAGTTCACAGTCTAAAAGGTTTAAGTACCCACATGAGCTCTCTTCAAGTGCAAAGCACCTGATTGCTAAAATAACTGACTTTTAGACATGTATATACAGTCCAAACCTCCCATTACACTTCAAGAACCAAGATTAAGTTATAATCTAAAAATGAAGACACAACTTTCCTAACTGCTGAACTGAAGTTTGTCTTTGAATCACCACAAAACTTTATCAGCATACTATTTGCTGCCTCTATATCAACCCCAATCCTACTTGCATACCTAGTATTTACTATTGGATAGCTTTTTAAAAGGTGAAAATATTAAATATTTGTACAAATAAGGAAGTATTTATTTGTCTCACTTTGAAGTCCAGGATGAGATGGAAGCAATTTAATGTTTCCATGACAACAACAATAATAAAACACGTTCCCAACACAACAATAACAAAAGTTGCTAAGACATATCTATACCAAAATAAGATATAGTTGTGTAATGGCCCCAGCACTTTTCATTTTCAGCAGAGGATATTTGAGATGTCTGAAGCACCTATAGATAGAAAAAGAATAGGATACCTTTCTTTTGATCTTTCTCAAAATGACTACATATACAGCAATTTTCTTTTTGGCCCATAAATATTAGAGAAAACATGTTTTTCTCTACACTCTTTTAGCACAACTGTTCTATCACCAGTATCTATGAATCAAGGTTGGAACATAAGAATCAAACATACCCTCAGATAGAGACCAAAGTATGGAACCGATTTTCTAAGTATAATTGAGTAATCACAGTATCAATTTTGATGCATTTTGAATTTGTTGCATAATTTATTTTAGGTTTAAAATAATTCTGCCCAAACTGAAAATACTCTTGTTTTATATTAGGTGTGAAATTTATACTACAAGATATAAGCTATGTTCACATCTTATCACACAGCTTTAAAAAATGTTTTCTGTGTTAGAATACGTATCTCATTCTTCAGAATATATCATCTTTATTCACCATGTTTCTTGATGGTGCAGAATAGAGGAGCAATCAACTGATATCCTACTTTCTGTTCTGTTATGACTTTGTACATAAAAGGGTTAAAGTAAAACAACCAAAGACCACTCCCGTTGGGATTGTCATGCTAATTAAACCCAGTATAGCTTCCAGTGGATCTAGATAGTTCTGTGTCTTTTTGATAGATAGATTGGTGCCTGTTGTTCATGTCTTTCTTTCTCTGATTCTTCCAGTCTTTTATCCTGTTTAGTTAGTTAACCATTTTGATGTTTTCATATGTTTAATGAATAATTATCACATTATTTTTTCCGAGCTGAACTGAATAGTGTATGTGCTTGTGTGATAAGAATATAGGGATTGCCTGAAAGTAGTAGTAGTAGAAATTGCCCACAGTAATTTTCCAATACTTACAACCTTCAGCAACACATTTAAATATGTACACTGTATTATTTGATACATACTTCCAGAGATTTTTGAGCAGAGTTTTCATTCTGTTTTTTTTTAAAATACATTTCTATTACCACACAAGTATGAAGTCAAGCATGCAATGGCAATGTTGCAATATCCAGTTTTAAAGCAGCCTAATTAAAAATACATCTTAAGCCAGGAATGATCAATCATTCAAAACAAGTTGGTATTTTTGGAATTTTGAAAACTTACTTTGGTGGTCAGTCACAAACTAGTCATATATCTAATGGTAAACAATTATTAGGTTGCAGTGTCTAACTAGGTTTACAGGAAAATAAACAGCAGAAACATGGGAAATACAATAAGGAAGGATTCAGGATTCTTCAGGATTCTTATAAATAAATTTAAAGGGCTGGAAACAATTCAATTAGGCAAGGTCAAAAAATAGGCACAACAGGAACTCCAGGAAAGTTCCTTATTGTGGCACAGAAAAAAGCAGAATCTGAAATGTTCTTGTCTGCTCAATTTTATACAAACATCAAGGCAAGGTTCTTTTGAATTTATTTCTTATGTTTTCCTCTTTCTTGGAACTGAGTAATCTTTTTTTTTTCAAATTCCTTTCTTAAAGGTTCACTCATTCCTTTTTTTATTTCTAGTTATGGAGCAATGGCCAGATTTTGCACTGAACAGAAACCCATAATTTCTGGTATAAAAATTAATGATAAACATCACCATAATTACAGTATACTGTGTATCCTCCATGTTTCTGCTAGCTGTTTTCCTGTATGCCACCCAACCCAAATCTCAGAATCAGAGGTATCTTTTATTGTAAACAATTTGTCTGGCTCCAACATAGATTTCAAGAGTCTTATCAATAAAACAGTGAAACATTACAATCAAGCACTTTGTTTACCTTTGAAAGCCTCACTCTCACTACTTGCCTTCTAGATTTAGAATATGGTGACAGGGACCCACTGTCTACAGGGAAAATTGGCAAGGCATTATTAGAGCCTCGGCAGCAAGTGGATACAGAAATAACAAATCTGCACAACGCCATGATACAATTAGCACCACAATTTAGATAAGCAGGGAGCATTTTCACAGGTAGCTGCATTGCTCTGCTTTCCTGTAAGTCTGTTGGATAAATCTGAAGGGGCACTTTCCAACTCTGCTCATTTCTTATCTACCAGACTTGTATTGACTTTGGCAATCTGTCAGATTAATCTGCTAGTGAATGATTTGGATGAGAAGGATGGTGTAAAGGAATGTAGGACTGGTATTGGGAATAGGGAAGGAATGAGCAAATCAATTAAGAAGACACTTTTAGAAAATATGACACAGTCCTGAGAAAAGAATTCATAAAATAGAAAATAATCCTACTTTGATTTTGTTTGGTGTAAGACCAGGCAAAGAAGAACTCTGGCAAGTTTTCAACAGCTGTTATTGTGACCAAAACAACAAAGAATATTCATCAGACCCCCTGCACTGCCTCTTTCTTGATCTTGCATACTTTGAAAAGCTGACATCCCCTTAAGGTTATGTTAACCAACTGGGGAAAATAGGAGATGAGGCCTCAGCAGTGTGAACAATAAAATTCCCCTTTAAAGAAGAAGAAACCAATCACTTAGAATAGCTGTAATTCTTAGAGTACATATAGATATTCTCATACTTTGAAAATATATATACTCCAGCATGGGAAAGATCCAGTAGTAGGAAATTCAATTATTATAGAAATAAGCTGACTGTGACAGACACATTAACTAGATGGTAACTTGCCTGCATGATACAAAGTCCAAAGATATTGAGAATTTTCCAGAAACTCTGGTAAGTAATACTACATATGATTCAGTGATTGTGGTGCACTTTGGCACTAATGGCACAAGAAATGCAGCTGGAGGATATGGAAGCTAAATTCAGATTATTCTATAGAATATTGAAATTTAGGACTACCAAGTAGTTTTCTCAAGAATGCTAGCTATTCCACATTCAGGGTCAATTAGACAAGAGAGCTATGTAGCTTTAATTCATGGCTGAAGTGGTGATACCAGCAGAAGGGATTAGATTTGGGTAGCACTGGGATGTCTTTAAAAATGACCTGCCTCAGCTATGACCTGCCTCAGAAATGACTCTTGAATCAGCAGTATTTCAAAAGGAAACTTTTACTGAGACAAAGTGATTGCAGAGAAATAAGACAGAATCTGAAGTTCCCATGCAAAGCATTAAGCTATTCAAATCCCACTCCAAATCCCTCAGTCGAACAATAGCCAATACAATGCTGAAAAGGTGTTTTGAGAACTCTGAGACATTAGCTTGATAGCAGCTGACTCTCAGAGTGCTACAACCTTGGTAACAGGCTACAACTGGCTGGGAAGAAGTCTATCCATTACATAGACCTGCCCCCTCCCCCAAGATCCCACACGTTACAGCAAATGCGAAAGCATTCAAGGAATTCAGCTCCGACAACCTGCCCCCTCCCCCATCATAATGGTAGCATCCCTAAGGAGACCTGATATGACCTATAAAACTAAGAAAAGGAAAAGGGTGAAGGTTTGTTGTCCAAGCTTGTGGGCTGGTTTCTGACTGTTTCGTTAGTAGGCTAGGTAACATTTTCAGCAGAGTTTAGGAGATATTAGTATTAGTGTTCTTCTGTTTATAAGGGCTTTATGTGGTTAGTAAGTCATGTGATGGTGAGATCACGTCAGGTGAAGGTCCTCTCAGGTCAGGTCAGGGTCTGAGGGTTCCCTTAGGTCAGAAGAAATCTCCTAAACTTAGCTGAAGAAGTTACCTAGTCTGGTAATGAAATGTTCATAAACTGAATGAACTTTCCCCCTCATTGTACACCTGAGCTACATATATTTGTTACTATTGCAAGAAAAGGAAGGTTGTATTTGAACCAGAAGGCACCGGACAGCTGTCATGTCCAGTCAAAAACTGGCGGAGCAGTGATTTTGGAAGTCAACAGATGATAGGGTAATTGATCAATGAAAAGTCATCCTAGGGCATGACATTTATCTAAGTAACAAATACAGTTAATCAAAAAAATTGCAAGGACAAAGGATAAAGACACATATCAAAGCGTATCTGATATGAAATTATTCACAATGATAAGTTCAAAAAAGGCAACAAAAATAAGTCCCAAAGGCCATATATAAATTGGTTGAATATCTTCAATGGGAAATGTAATACCATTAAAATAAAATATTCCAAACTTAACTGATGCATTTAAAGTTTCTGACTGATAATGACTAGAAACAAAGTGAGGGTGGTGACACATGCTTGAAATTACTAAAATAGGATTAAAAATAAAACTGCCAATATAATAATGCTGTTATACAAAATTATGGTGAAAATCCAGCTGGAATTCTATGTGTAATTCTGTACTTTAATAAGAATACAGAACTAGAAAAAGTGTAAAATTAGGACAAGCAAAATATTAGTGTTTAAACAACTCTTCTGAGGTAGCAAAACAAAACCTAGGAGTTTTTAGCTGTAAAAATAAAGGCAGGGGGTGATATAATAAAATTATATATTTGTATTATATCTCCTGTATATCCTTCTTAATTATCCCAATGGACCAATGTAATGAGTAGCTGAAGATTGGAGACAGCCTGGATGTAAGTTATAAACTAAATATTCCAATCTGGATAATTACAGCACTGCAAAACTGCAATCTTTTCCCTGCCCTTATTTGTTTGGAACCTACTGTCTCATTATGCTGAAATCTTGAAAACTTCAACTCAGTTCTATTCTAGTAGTCATGCTTATTCTTTCCAGTGAATAGGAAAGGAGCTATGATTCTGAGTGAATTGAAATGGAGAATGCTCTCTGGTCTATAGGACTGATCTTGGTCTAGTTTCTCTCTCTTTGTGTCTCTCCATCTCTCTGTCTGTCTGTCACTCTCTCTTCTATAATGAACTACAGGACAAGTGAAACATTATCAAGCTTTCTATTTTTATGATACCTCATGTTATTTTGTAGTAATTTCTTCAATGTCAATATCAGTAATTGATATGTGCTTAGTCCATGATGTCATTCTAATAATGCTGCCTGTATCGCATAGTATATCATAGCATCACAGTTTTTTAACAATCCCATGAATGGGAGCAGCTACAATAATAAATAAACAATAATTTTATTTACATTGAATTTCTCTGTCCACTTGGTTGTTGAATGTTTTGTGTAATAAAGTAAAATGAAATTTGTGCTCCAAGTACTTCATACAATATAAAAACAGGCAATTATCAAATATCTAATTAGAAGAGATTTTTTAAAAAAAAATACTTAAACAGAACCTAAATTATGGTGGCAATATGCTTGCATTCCTGCTATACACCAAGTCTTTATAAAAGTTATATTTTCATTTAAAATAATACAATTTCTGTTCTCAGTTCCTTAACATTTTTCCTTCTGTTACAGTTTTAGATCAGACGTGTCAAACTTGCCTCATCATGGCAGCATCACGTGACGTATCGGGACTTTTTTCACCTTCACTAATATGGGCAGGGTTGGGGCCAGCACATGACACATCTGGTCCATGGGCTGCGAGTTTGACACCCCTATTCTAGATACTTGAAACTCACCTCAGTAGATAAAACTATATGGCCATTTCAGAGCTGTATATCTTCTTTGCATAAGTCATGCTCTCCTAAATAAAAAGAAAAGTTTAGCCTTATTATTAATTTTGTAGTTAGTTTTCAGGAGTTCCATATTCATTAAGATGACTTGGTGGATTTAGGAGGATATGGGATTTATTCAGAAAACAGACACAGTGAGGTCATGAGGGAACATTTCTTTTCTTATAAGTACTGTGTACACCTTCTCATGTGGATTTGTGAGACATTTTATTTGCATAAACAGCTGTCTTCTTACCTCATTTCATCAGCAACAAATAGCACCATCTAAGGGAGCTGCCATAATAGATCCTTTTCTTATTCTTCAAACTACTTTCCTGCTTTTTCCTGCAACTAATTTCTTCAACTCATGGGGAGGAGGAACAGCGGGAGCAAAGCAAAGATTAGATTATTTGCTGAACCCATCATGACTCTAGCAATGATGAGAACAATGCTGGTCTTTGGTATTCTAAAAATTGAGGCATATAAAGACATTGGAAAATCTATATTTTGCTATGTTGTATTCATTTCAATAAGTTCACCTTGATTTGTCAGGCACTGCTTTTTCACCTAGCCATCAAAGAGATTGTTAAGAGGAAGATGAGTGAAAAACAGCCATCCAATTAAACTAAAAAATTCTGAAAAGGTCAAAATAGTACATGCTACTAGTGTGGTTCATAGAACAAATGAAGTATTTAAATGCCAATATTTCATCCTGCTTAAAAATAATTCCAGACAATGAAACTTAAGAAATTTCATGCTACTGAAAGAGCAATGACAATTAAGATCTAGCTTAAATCTTGTTCTTTTTATTTTGTTCATAAATACAATGTTATGTGGGTCATTCTGATAGAAAACCTTTGAAAAAATAAAGAATCACACAATATGCCATATGAAATGTAATTTAAACTGCTAGTTGGTTTCTATTTGTGACAAAGTACAGCTGGAATTCTTCACTTAAAAATCGTTTTGTTTTTCATTACAATAGCAATAGAAGAGAATATTTTGCAGGCAGACTTCCAAAGGCAGCTCACTATGAGCAAAATAGTAACCTTGATTTATGACTATTTCCTTAACAACAGTTCAAAGTTATGACAGCTTCAAAATAAGTGATTAATGTCCAGTACTTGCATTTATGACCATTGTACAATCCCCCCTAGTCATGCTATTGCAATTTTGGGACTTGGATCACATTTAAGACTGGTTGCACCATCCTTCAGTCACCTTATTATTATTTGAACTCTTCCAAATCAGCTTCAGACAAAAATGTCATTTGGGTAAGCTACATTTTCATAACAACCATGTCATTTGCTTAAAATTCATGTGACACACATAACAACTGCAGTAAAAACAGTTATAAAATCAGGTCCAGTCATATGATAATTCTCTGTATGACCATCCTGAAATTACAGTAGCAATTGTGGTAATAAATCAAGACTATTTGTAATGTCACCAGACAGAAAAGGTGTGAATTTTATTTTATTTATTTATTTGCTTATTGGAAATTTGGGTAAAGAAGCCAAATTAAATTAGCATAATTAAAATTAGCAAATTAGCAAATTAGCATAATTAAAAATACAATTGTAATATTCTTAAAGTTACATGATTTGTCTGTCTTATTCGAGGAAGTCTGATTAATAGTTTATGAATTATTTGGTTAGGACATCAAATTTTGGAGATCACTGCTGCTTCTTTCTATTGCCTGTTATTACATTTTCATTTTTAACATATGTCTATCTAAGTCTCTAAATTGCAGAGGTGGAATTAAACCGGTTCGCACCAGTTCAAGTCCGGTTTTGGCTTCCAGGCTCAAAACGGGGCATGGGGGCATCACGCCCCCCCCATGCCCTGTTTTGGCTTCCAGGGTGGTGCAGGAGGCCTTCCAGGCCCAAAACCTGCGCTCTAGGATGAGTTGGGAATGAGGATTTTGCATGATCATTACCTTGGGGTGAGTTGGAAATGGGGATTTTGCATTATGATTGCTCATAAGTGAGTAGAAACCAGTAAAAAGAGGAATGGAAAAATCCCTATTTATAGATCAGCGTTTTTCAGTCTTGGCAAGTTTAAGATGGGCAAACTTCATGCTCCCTGGGGAATTGAAGTCCATGCACCTTAAAGTTGCCATAGTTGAGAAGCATGGTTCTACACTAGAGTTTAGGATTTTCCATTCCTCTTTTATTTAGAGTTTGGTGCAGTTAAATAAATCAGTTGTGGGTTCATTAACAAATAGTGATTAAAGTGATATCAACCATTACTAGAATTTTGTGAGAAACTGAAATTAAAAATTGATCTGGGCTTTGATGATTAAATAAGGGATTATGAAAATAATGTAGACAAATGTTAATCTAAGAGTAAGAGTTTGATATATTTTTTTACTTATACATGTACCATTCCTTTTCAGCTTCTTTTCCTCTTTCTTACACTTTCACTCTTTTTCTTTCCTAAGCCTTTTCTTTTTTCAAATCTGTTTTTATTTGTTTATTCCTTAGCTTTGTATTTTTTTGATGTATGAAGGATCAAATACTCAGCCATTATAATTCTACATTCCTTATTTACAGAA
>JANHFL010005206.1:51108-67031 GCA_032468155.1 Oxyrhabdium leporinum
GTGGGATTTGAACCGCTAGATTGAATCAGCAGAAGTGGCCTGCAGTTCAACACTCTAACCACTGCGCCACCTAGGTTATGTATCTTTTCATTTAAAAAAAAAGAAATTGCTTTTGTAACATTATTACATGCCACTATAATTTTGCTTTCTTCACTGAGCTGCCCTTTTTCCTTTATAAATACAAATTTCCCATGTCGCTTTTGGAGTACAGTGTATGATCCATTCCCATGGATTTTTGTGATCTAAAACATCTAGTTCACCCTATGTCCAGTAAAATACTTACTATTTCTAATTCAAATTCAATTTTAAAACTGCATTTAAAAAAAAACCAATCATACTATTTCCATAGATTTTTTCCCAAATAATCCATGAAAGGCAATTATGAGACATTTGTTCCTTGCTTGGATAATTCATACTTCAGTGACACTGTATTCAATATTATAATCAATAAAAGTTGAACCTTATGAGTAAGCAATGGAAACCAAAAAATATCCTGACCAATTATGGCTTTTCAAAGTTCTTGTCAGTTTGCCATCCAGGCAACACAAGAGATTCACCTTCAATCCTGTTACAAATAGTATATTAGAAGTATTAGAAAATTCTGAGAATTTGATAATACGTGTAAGTTAAACTGCTCTTGGTAACTATAGAAAGTCAGTATATCTTATTTAACAATATGTTGTAGCAAACTTAAGAGCAAATTCACATCTAATTCAAATAATATTTAAAGTCCATCCAAATATTTATTTTTCAAATGAATCCTTTGCATGGACAATGTGTTTAAAGACAGCTGGTTCAGAAAAGAAAAATCTTTGTGTCATTCTTTGTGTAATTTAATTGGTAAAGAAAATTCACCTTTGAGTCTGTGCGGACCCCTCGTGACTGCAATTTTTTGGCAATATTTCAAAAGTGGTTTGTCATGGCAATGCTACAAAGTCATAAAACTTGTATTCAAGGCAGAAATAGAATGGAAAAGTAATTTCTATATTTTGTTTAAAAAATGAAAGTGTTAATGTAAGAATTAATAGCTATCAATCCCATGGAAGTACTGCTCTTCTTAAAAAAGTAATGCTCTTCTTAAAAAGCCAGCCACATCCATTCAGGGACAAATTAAATACAAAACTTTGAAAGAACTTTGGAATGAATTACATACTATATAAATATGGTAAATATATTAAAATTTATTAATGTATTTATTAATGTTTAAAAAGTATTTAAAATAATAATTAATACAAACTAAAAGAAATGAAAGCAAGTTAGAAAAACAGTACAAAAATAAAAAATGAAATAGAATAGAAATGAAAGAAAAATATGCGTAGTATAAACTAAAGGAAAAAAGAAATATATAAATAAATGACTTACTTCTTAATCACAAAATTATAACAATTTTAATAAAATGCATAAAATGCAAGAAATGATATTGTCTTTCTTTCTCTTTTCTATCAAAAACATAAGGATTATGATTTTAGTCCTGGTACTAGCAAAAATTCATTAAGGTCTACCAGAGATAACAACACACCTATTATAATCCTGATCAAATAAACCTATTTTAAAATCTTTCCTTTTTGCTGTTAACAATGTTCCTTTTCAAATAATGTCCTAGAACTTTATTTCTTTTATTTTTCTTTGTCCCTTCTTATAATTAAATACAATATAGGCAAACTATGACTGTCATTCTCTTGTTTTGTTATATGCCAATTGCATTTAATTAATAAATATTAGCTGATTTTTTTTGTAAGTCCAGTATAGAAATTCTTTCCACTTCTTTCTTATAACATGTCATTTTTTAAATCCACTTTCAGATCTTAAATAACATCTTTGAAACACTGTTTCTCTTATGAAGGCCAAGATGCTTAAAATTAACCTTTGAATTAATTGTTCAAAAATATCCTTCAATATATTCAATATTAAAATATTTTGCTTCATTCTGTATTACTAAGTCAAATTTAAGTGTTCTTTATTGCAATCTTTTGGTTCTTCTGATTCTACTTAGTATACAACCTTCAAAGTCTCATTCTATTATTTTTAAAAATATAACTAACTTTTTTTAAAATAAAAATATTAAATTAATAAAAAAAACTAATAGTGAAGAGATAGAACAGAAAAGGAATCACTGTACATGGAAATAGCAGATAGAGATGCAATAAAAATATAGAAAGAAATAAAAATACACAAAACAGAATACCTTCAAACTTTGATGACAAATGTAATTATAGTTACAATGTAATCTCCATTCTTAAAAATAATCTATAAATATTACTAATACTTCAATCCAAATGTCATGATTTCATTTTTTCCCTGTTTTGTGCAAAAGGAGCTTCCAGTTGGTGTTAAACTTAGTCAATGTCTTTTCACTAATCAGTGCTGTCAGTTTTGCCAATCCAGCCAGTTCTATCAACATTACTAACCACTCTCCCATTGTAGGTATTGTCAGATCTTTCCAATGTTGGGCATATAGAAAATGTACTGTATAATCATTATCATGTATAAGAACAAAATACTATGCATTTAAACTTTTCTTCATAATCCCTAACTAAAATGTCTCTGGTTTAAACTGTATAATGACATTCAACACTTTTTGAAGTAATATCTGTATTTCAATCCAATATTTTAAGCTGTTTTACATGTACACAAAATGTAGTTAAAAATATTTTCTTGGTATCTACATTTCCAGCATAAGTTAGAAATCCTATTATGTATTTTGACAATCTGTCTGGTGATAAATGCCATCCATACATAAATTTTAGAGAAATTCTCTTTCAGATTTCAACACAATCTGATAATGAAATTACAATGAATTTGTTTACTCACTTCATTACACTGCATATGTTGGCTCTGTTGTGTTCAGTTCACTTTCCAGAAGTTGAAATGAACTACACTCTTAAACTACTTTGATGTCATTTCAGTAGGATTCCATTGTACAAGCAATGCACTAATAGCAATAACACTTAGACTTATATACCACTTCATAGTGCTTTACAGCTCTCTAAGTGATTTACAGAGTCAGCATATTATCCCCAACAATCATTTTATTGACCTTGGAAGGATGGAAGTCTGAGTCCACCTTGTGGTTGGACACACAAGGAATTTGTCTCTGGTGCATACATAAGCTATCAGAGCACATACAAACAACAAATAATAATTTTATTATTTGTTTGTTTGTTTGTTTGTTTGTTTATTTATTTGTTTGTTTATAAAACAGGTGTACAATAAAAATGATGAGAAGAAATTTCTTGCAAAGTCCTATTCAAAACTTATAATAGGATTTTGGCTATAGGAGGATATTGGTCAATGGGACACCATGCAATTCCTGAATGGTGTCTTTTAACATGATGTCAAAGGAGCCGTTTCTTGCCACATTGTCCAGAAGCAAGAATAGCAGATATGGAAATAGAGAGGACATATCTTTGAGGGGGTGGAGGTCAAAGAAACAGGAACACTTAATATAGGCTTTGGGACCATTAATTTTAGGTGAAATACGAGAGAGAATTATAGATACACTTTACTGAGTTTGCTTGGTGATTATTAAATTATATAAATGTATATGTTATCTAGAACTACTTTCAGAAACTTGAAAATACCTTCAGTATATCAATTTAATATCAGTTTGTCACTCTATATTCCTTTCTTTAATGGCTTTTAACTATCAAGATGGAAAACACAAATCAAACGTCAAAAAAATTCCTTCTACCATTTTCATCAAGTTTGACTAAAACTGTCTGCAAGTGTGAAGACAATCAAATCCTTGAAGATGACAGCAAGTTTCAACCAATAATTGATTGTGATTAGCTATTCTTTTGAATCCAAGGAGTGAGATTGGTTTCTAACCAGAGGGCTGCATTTGCTACACAGGACAGACCCCAAAGACTGATTTCAAAAATTTGTTCATGTTTACTTTCTAAAAGAGAAATATGTTATAGATATAAGACTCTGAAAATAGTGGAAATCATTTAATTGAATTGAGATGTAATTTTTTTTCCATTTAAAAAGAAAAAAAACCTGAAAGCAGCAATTGTATTTTTTGTGCCTACCCGCAGAATGTGAAATCTGGTTTTCTGTTGATCCTGATTCCTGGAGGATAGTTCTAAATGTTTATAAAATCCAGAACAAAACCCAGAGAACAATTTAGCCTTCCTGTTCAATTGGAAGGATAACTTTACCATCTATATATAGTAAAATGGGAATAAATAATGTGCCTTGAAAAGAGTGTGAAATGTTGCATCAATAAGCATTGGAATAGAGTTACAGATTAACAGAAGTACGTACACATTCTTGCTTCATTCCTTTTTTTTATAGATGGGGAAGAAAATTCTGAGGATTACAGTATACTTTTAGAAGGTAATTGTTAAATATTTGTAAATAACTACAAATCTTGCTTATCTGTAGTGAAAATCAGCCCCTGTGCACATGGATTGGGAAAGCATTATTTGTAACTTTAGAAAGTCAGCTTGACTATAGCACATCTGTCAAGATTTGTCTTGACATTAATTGAGCCCTCCACCAGTCCAATGTCATCATAAAATATGCTATTTTTCAACCAGCATGATATGAGTGATATAACTTATCAGCTTTTACCTTTTATCCCTATTTCTTTCTCTCTCTCTCTGAAATAGTCTCCCTCTAAACTTAAGCTATACCATTATATTGCTTGGTTCCTTCCTGATAAATCAGTGACAGACAAGATTTTCCTGGAATATAGTGGCATCTGGAAGTAGTCAATTCTGTTCTGCCCATGAAGATGTAGGGAGGTACAACAAAATTATAGGAAAATAAAGCCCTCATAGCAGCAAGCTATCACACCTCATATAAATTTGTGTGCATAGCCAAAATCACCACAGATAGACCACAAATGTTAATTTGTGTTCCTGATATGAAGCCTGTTAGCCAACGGCAGAAATTCATAATACACTAGTGGTCTTACTATGATCTGGTTCTGAATTTTCTTATAGTTTATTTCAGCCAATTTGCAAATGGCAAAGATGAGTATGTTGTGGCAATCAGATGAGATGGAAAATTGTCATAGCTTAAACTATTTTTTTATTTCATTTCTATTCCTCATTTTAAGAACAGATCAGTGAAAAAAATGTAATCTGTCTTCCAAGAACTTCCATGTGCCAAATATTCTTGTAAAGAAGTACCAGAATCCTTAGATGGTTATATATAAACCATATAAACCTGCACGTCTTAATACAAATAAAGAGAAGAAGCAGATCGTGGCAGAGCTACATGAGCATGAGGAAAGCAGAAAGTGCAGATAGCACCAAACACACATTTCATACCAATTACAGAGACAATAACTTAGAGTTTATAACAAATTACACTGATCTACAAGGAAAAAGCCTCAGAAATGAAAGTAGCTTAATTTTAGCAGAATTGGGTCACTAATATAGGAAAATTAAGTCCTGAGTATTAATTGGTTCCAGTGTCCAAGATAAAGCTTAAGTTCAAAATTGCATCAAAATAATTCAAAATTATGAGGGGGATGTGCAATTATGTTCCATAACAAAAGTTGCATCTTTATTCAGTATCTAAACTGCACTTTTTGGCCTTTCTCTTGTGAACTGCAGTAGGATCATTACTGGGGAGGTTTTAGCAGTAATCGACAAGATTGGATGGACTCCATTTCCCTTGGTATCTTTTCTCCATGCCTGTGATATCTTGGTGGAATCTCTCCCCATGCTCATTACTTACTGCCCCACAGTTCAAAGGGAAATAGTCCAAATGCAAGTGTAAGAAGCAAATTTTCAGTGACATGTTTGCACCAGGTGCTTTATAAGAACCCAAGCAAGTTTTCCATATATTTTCTATAGTTATCTGCCTTCCTGTTCTCAAAGTGAAGATAAATTTATATACTTCCATGTGGTACCATTTTCATTGTTCTACCATACTTTGTTGAGAAGTTACAAGGCATCATGATAATTAGACACCTCCCTCTCTTGTAGGAAAATATACTTGGCTATGTATAAATCTTTATTGTGAAATATCTTGAAAATTTTAGCCAATCAGCACCTTTATCACTTGTTTTCTAATTCATCTATTCAAAATATGTAAAATTAACACATTTTATCTCAGAGGTTGATAATTTCCCAAAATTTGTAGACTAGTGTTATTGAAATCACTAGATCATTTCATTCATATGACTATGGAGAGGAAATTAGCCTAGGAAAGCCAAAGAAGAACCCTTAGGTTTTTAATCGGCTTAATTTTAATCAGTATTTGTCTGATAAAATCAAAAGAAAATTCCAAAAATTAACAGAAATCACTAGAAAGCTACTCATTTTTAAATTCTGCTGTTTCATGTTTCATTCCATAACCTTTTTCATTTTTTTTATTATGGTTCACGTTCTTGAAGTTCTGAAGGAATTGCCTCTGCATTTCTGGAGAGAAGTCATTTCATGTACTCACTCAATTTCTGCCACCTGAGCAGGGTTCAAACACTGAGGATTTCATGTTTCATCTTCTTAAAAACTGTGTGCCTGAACCAGTTCAATAATAGCTGGTATACGGAAAGCTATCAGGGGAGTCCATTCAGTGCTAGCAAAGCAGAGCAGAACAGAGCAGTTACATTTATATGCAAAATTCAGTGCAACTTTTGCAAAATGTACAGCACAAGTAGAAAAATGCTCAATCTGAGATAGCCAGTTATTCTATTACAAGGTCATTCTTCTTCATATTTTAAAAACTTTTTTTAAAAATGAATCATTAATTTTTCATAACTCATCTTACTCAAGGCGTATGGATTAAATCTCTAGCAGTTTGGTGCTGTCAAGTTATGGGTGATATGAAGGCGTAAGTAAAATGCTACATTTCTCTAGAAAACACTATTGTAAAATCTCTGCAAGCCAAGATCAGTATAAAATTTAGCCATCAGAAGTTTCTGCGTTCTTCTACAATATCAATGAAAATAAAATGTCAAACTGGTTTATCTCAATAAATACTATAAACATAATGGAAAACATCATTGTGGGCCCATCCCTAGATTTCCCCAGCAATTCCATACAGTCCAAATTCAGTATGTTAATGTATAGCAATTAGCTCCATCACAATATATCAGAGTTTGTATAACATAAAACAGCTCGTATTGAGAGTCCCTCAGAGATTGCCTCTGTGTAGACCCAATACTTGTTTTGGGAGTTTTAAGGAGAATAATGGGTAAGTTCATAAATGATTTATAGCAGACTTTCAAACTCCCCCAAATGCGAATTGGGGCACTTATTTCATTGCACTTGCTGTAAATGGAATGTTGGTGTGGGTGTTGTACTTTTCCTCCAAGCCTTTTAATGTTGTCCATTTCTATTTCTGCCCACACATTCTCTTGCTATTAATGAAGTCAACAGTTTTTCACTCTTTTCTGGTTGTCACTCAAGACCTCTGCCTTCTCCATTATCTTCCCTATCCCAGTGTAATCTAGTCCATCTGAGCTTAATTTTTCATATGACTTGTGTTTAGAAAATAAATTCTTCTATTTTTATCCCACTAACTTGTTATGACCACATCGTCTTCCATAGTTAGAAGATAAAGATAAATATTATGTTTCTTATCAATGTATCACTTATCACAAAAGAGAAATTAAATTTCTTCAATTTTAAAAACTGAGATTGTAGAATATATAAATTTCATGGAAATCATTTAACCCTCTTCAAGTCGCCTATTGATATCATTGGACTTAAAAACATTAAAAAAATATTTTACTAATTCAGTGTACTGGATGTATGAAAATGATTTTTTTTTCTATAGGGAGAAAAGTCAGTGAATTTTTGAGGAAAGAAAAACAAGAAAAAAACCCCAAATAAGGACAAATACATTGAATTTTACCTGCATGGGCATGTAAGTAATGGGAGCAAGGGAGGTAAATGCTTTATTAAATATAATGATATATTAGGTAATATAAAAGTGATAAGGCATGCTGAGTCTCACTGCAACAAGATGTAAAGTCATGAAAACAGCAGAATGCAATAGAGTGAACCCATGAGGAATATTGCATTTATAGCAAAGCAATGCTTGAAAGAAGAATGAATCAAAAATAAAATGGAAGAAGTATTTGACAGGATCCTTTTCTTAGTGTAAAGGATATCTCTGGAGTAATATAATCCTATCTGATTAAGTGACTAACTCCCTTTCCTAAACCTGCTTTAAACTTCAAACTAGAGCATTCTAGTATAGATAGTCCTGAACTTACATCCATTTGTTCAGTGACCATTTGAAATTAAACCAGTTCTTGCACTTATGACTATCATAGCATCTCCACGGTCATGTGATCAAAATGTGGGTACTTGGCAACTGAAATGTATTTATATTTGTAGCATTCTGAAGTCCTCCAATTGGGATTTGCAACTTTTCCAGCTGGCTTCCATCAAGCAAAGTCAAAGCTGGGGGAAGCTGGATTTGCTTAACGAACACGCAATTCATTTATGAGCTGCAGTAATTCACTTAACAACTGTAAAATCAGGCAAAATTCATTTAACAACTGCCTTGCTTATCAACAGAAATTCTGGTCTCAGTTGAGGCCAGAGTCATAAGTCAAGGACTATGTGTATCATGTCCCTATTCTATAAAATAAAAGATTGTATCTAATATGTGTTTTATTTTAACCAAAACCTAAAAATTGCTTATGATGTACCTGTTATGTTCTTTATTAGATTGTACAACTGAAAGCATTAAAAAAAAACATTATTATTTAGTCATAGTGAAACTTGAAATATACAGAGAAAATCTATTCTCACTTTACTGAGCTATGAAATACTGCGGAGAAGCTACAGACTAGCTGTATTTCTTTTCTTTCTTTTCTTTTTATTTTTGGGGTAACAAGTAATTTTCTTCATTAAGCTGACAGGCTGCGAACGCCATGGAAGGTCACCTCAAGAATATTGCTAAATTTCACAATTCCTCAAGATCTATATTCTGTTCCTTTCTTTCTGAAGTATCCAAATGGCCTACATATGTTTCCTTTGAGCAGATGCATTGGGGTAGTGCGGGGGCAGGAGGGGGAATGGATAGCAAAGAAAGAGTTTAAAAATGTACTATGCCCATTTGATTATAATTAGATGTGTATATGTAGCAATGAAGCACAATACTTACAACTCGGCATCTCTACTCCCACATGCATGCCCATGATAGTAGTCAACCTTCACAGAATATTCATGTGATCAAGCAGAGCAGCTGTCAGATGCTCCATAATTTAGTTAACTGCCGCATCATAAGACCAAGGCTATGAAGATAGGAAATCTGCATCATCTTCTAATATTGTTTGATTATTCTACTTGAATTATGACATGTTAATTGCTTAGTTGTTGCCATTTTTTTCTTTAGTCAACACAAACTTATACTTTAAAGAGAGGCTACAATGAAAAATGACTCAGTTTTTTTTTAATGCACATGTTGGCATTAAGATAATGGGAGACAATAGAAAACAATTTGCAAGATTCCATTATGTTCATTATCCATTGTGTTGTGATGTGTTCAGCTTCCTTAATACATAAAGATTTACATGGTTTAAATGAAGCCGTATTGTCCAAGGTGGCAAGAATTAAAACTACAATGTGCTTCTAGGGTATATATGCATCAGTCAGAAATTAATTAAATAAATTATCATCTTTAATCAGTTTTCAACAGATTCACATCTTCTGATAAGTTCTCTGAGACACAGAGAGAGATGCATGCACATAAACACACCAACATGTTTATATACAACCTTTTCTGAAAGCAAGTCTTTTGTTAAAATCTTATCAATTTAGTCTCTTTAATTCTGTTAGGGCTAACAGCTTGCAGAAAATAGTATAAACTATAATCTAATCTGTAATCTAATACAACTGCTCTCTCTCTCTTTTTTAAGCTTATTTTTATAACTCATTTCTGTCAAGCAAAAGGGAGAGGGGGAATATTCAGGGAACTGTTACAGGTTTATTGTAGATTGATATTTTATTATTGTTAGCCATTAAGATATGTGATTATAGCTACAAATAACTTCTGATCACATAGAACCTCAATGAGTCTAATAAGTAGTCCTATTCTACAAACTATTGTCAATCTTTTCAAGAAGAATTTATAAAGTGTTAAAAGAAATCTAGAGAAAATTAAACAGGAGAAATAGACAAAACTAAAGCTTCTTTTCGACAAATGTGATGGAGTTTTACTGCTTCACTTTATCTTACTGAAGGTCAAGTAGCATATTCTGATCTTCACAGTTTAAAAAAGTGTAGAAAAAATGTGCAGAATCCTTGTCTGAGTCAGAAACAATTGAATCAGTTGAAGAAGTTGAAGAAGTTAACCCTTTCAACCCATATACTTTTATTGGAAGACAATAAACGTTTTTGTTTTGTTTTTTTTTAATTCTCACTTTCTCATAGAAAAGGATTCCAGCAGCATGGGAAACATATATAGACGCAGCATAATAACACAAGGCTCTCCCTTTTATACAAGGGTTACATATGCAGCAAAGAGGTGAAGCTTGCAATGTATCATTCTGCTGAAAGCTGCTAAAGCCTATGGATGCCATTAGAGGATTGTAAATCAGACCCTGGAAATTGTGTTTCATTAGCATTGACATAATAATCCTAAATTCATATTTATAAAAGCTGCATATCATATAAACCTGGAACTATTAATATTGATGAAGGAAAAAAATAACTTTTTCTATACTGTTTGCTTATCTTTACAAATGTCTTGTAGGCAAGCTTCTAATCACCTGATTGTTTTAGTTTTCTTTTCCTGTTAATAATATACTACAATGATCAATTACTGTACTCCATGATTTTGCAAATGAGGCTGCATTGCAAAGCTAGTATATAAGTCATAAAATCAATGACATGCAGTGCCATATCTCAGTGTTTAGAATTTTAAACCCATGACTTCTTGGCTATGTCAGAACAGTTATTCTAAAATAAGGTCTTGAAAAAAAGTGTTTGTTTGAATTGGTCAGTGAATCTTCCTCACAAAATCAACTTACAAAAAGAGTCTTCCAAAATAAATTGACTAAGTATCATTTCCAAGAACATGTACAGGTCATGAAACCATATACATTCTGTATAATATATTGAACACATATTAAGGGAAGATGTATTGAAATAAGATTACCATGATTTTAAAATTTTAAAATTGGAGGAAGAAACACTTAGTATATAACCTCTACAAGGCTGGGGATACTATCCTGATAGCCAAAAATGCAAAGGATCTGCAAATTCTAATAATTAAAGAACCCAGTAAAAATGGGGATAGAATTAAATATAAATAAGACCAAACTAATGACAACAGATTGAACAATTAGCCTTAAAATTGGTAATGAAAATATTGAAGTGTGGATAGCTTCTGCCTTTTAGAAACAACCATCAGCAGTAAAGAAACATATCACAAATAAGCACATGGTAGAGCAACCACAAAAGGCATGCAAAAAATACTAAAATGCCATGATTTCTCTATACTTACAAAGGTCAGAATCATATTTTAAGCAATTGTTTTCATTATAACCTTCTATGTCAGCCTAAATTGGACTTTGTAGAAGCAGGATAAGAAGAGTATTGACACTTTTAAACTTTGATATGGAAAAGACTCCTGAGAATACCATGCATAGCAAATATGATTAATATAAGCAAATGAATAATTAAACAAATCAAGCCCAAATTCTCACATGGGGCACAAATCATGAGGCTCAAATTATTCTACTTAGGGCACACTATGTAAAGACCTAACTCTCTGGAAAAGACTCTAAGGTTGGGAAAAGTAGAAAGAAGGAGAAGAAGAGAAAGAAAAACCAACAGCAGGACGGTTAGACTCAGTTACAATGTTAAAGTTCCAAGTAATAAATCCACTGCAAGCAAGAACTCTGATGCAGGTGAAAACCAACTCTGAAGGGTCCCTTGGTTTTCACCTAATTAAAAGTAAATGTTTTCCTTGAACCCCAAACAATCAGTCACATGACCCAATCATTCAGTGCCTGCTACTCTGGTGACATTATTCCTGCTTCAATCGGCCAGGTGTGAGAATGTCCTTGGCTCCCAGGAGAAAGTCTTGAGAAAGTATTTTATTTTGACTACACAAGCCCAGCTATCTCTAATCCCTGCTCCCTATCCCTCACTTCAGGGTGGCAACACTGAAGCTCCAAGATGGCTTCACCCAGGTCAGCTTCAGAGTTGACATACAGTGGTGATGAGTGCACAATCAGAAGAGAGGAAAGACCAGGTTAGGAAGAAAATCTATCTAGGTAGTTCTAGCAGTTGAAAATGGTTCAACATTGTATAATCAAAGGATCATTGTTTTTAAGGAAATAAATTACTTGGTGATCAATTGCAGAGTACCACTTTTTTTAAAAAATGGAAAAATATTAGGGAAATTATATAAATCAGATAACTGAAAAAGAATTCTTTTTTTGTCAAGTTTTTAATTTTTTTAAAGATACATCGATATTATTACATGGACAGTGTGGCCTCTGAGTTTCATTCATATTGGTACAGAAATGACATTGATACAAATAAAAATTACTACATTAATCAAACTTATATGGTTCTAATGTTATTATACATATTTATATCAGCACATAATCCTTCATTTCTCAGTTGTTCAATATTTGCTATACCCTTCTATTGTAATAACATTCTTGAGCATACCTGATAACATCCTTTTTCAAAGTCTAATCTTAGACTTTACTTTTCATTTTAAATGTGTTACATAAAAATATTTATAACAATATTCCCCCTATCCTAATTTCTTATTCTGTTTTAATTTTTAATACGGCTGATCTTTTTTTGATACAAATGAGAATTACTACATTAATCTGACATACATAGTTCTAATGTAGCACTTAGTCTTATATACCACTTCAAAGTGCTTTACATTTCTCTCTAGTTTACAGTTTACAGAGTCAGCATATTGCTCCCAACAATCTGGGTTTTTCTTTTACCAACATTGGAAGGATGAAAGGCTGAGTCAACCTTGAGCCGGTGAGACTCGAACTGCTGAAATGCAGGCAGCCGGCAGTCAGAAGTATCCTGAAGTACTGTATTCTAACCATTGTGCCACCATGGCTGAACAAAAGAACAAACAAAACCAAAATATCAACGAAGAACAAAACAAGTCAAACAGTGCACCCCCAAAATGGAAGGTAACATTGGAAATTAATATCAGCAAGCTATGATCAGATGCAAGTTAGCTTGAATAGATGAAAGAAAAGAAGTTGAAGAACAAGACCAAAGAATACCTGCTTAAGAAATACGACTTAGAAACAAGGAAAATCAAAGAAGCACTGGAAATAATAAGCAGAAAATAACAACTATAGCCAAGAAGATGGGCAGATATGAAGCTCAAATTGCACACTGTAGGCAGAAGTTCAGCTAAGTGAATCTAGTCAGTCTGAACCAGCAAAGAAGTAGAGAAAATATTCCCCCCCCCTTTTGGAGGAGAAAGGTCAACTGGGCAAGCAAGAGAGATGACATGAGGAGAAGTTACTGATGAAGTATGGAAGCAATAACATGCCAAGTCTGTATTAAGGGACATGAGTTTTTTTCGTTTTTCTCTTTAAACCGTCTACTCAAATCTTGCTGAACTATAATACAGCTGTTATAGTTATAACAGCTAATAAGAAAATGTTATTATAGACAAAAATAAAGATATTAATGTGAGGTTATATGGGAATGACCTTGGGAGACAGGAGGAAGAGCCAGACTAGACAACAATCATGCAAAAAGTAACCCACAGAAAGAAAAGGGGCGTGGGATCCGTTTCAGAGAAGACTTTCCCTGGTTTGCTGAAAAGTACTGTGTTTCTCCAAAAAGAAGGCCGGGTCTTATTTTCTTTTGACCCCCGAAAAAATGGCTAGGTCTTTTTTTGGAGGGTTCTAATTACTGACTCACCTCGTGGCATTGGCATCGACAACCCAACTTTATATTAAGGTCTTTATTAAACGTAAGATGATAATGGAAGTAGAACCCTCAAAGATATTGGCCTGTGATTAAGCCTAATAGGACCGTAGGTGTGCTATCATAAAAACATTGTAGCCAGGGGCCTATAGAATGTTTTATATCCCTATAAGCATTTACCAATCAACAAACATCTTTAAACTAAGTGTACTTCTCTACAGATCCTTATCTACAAGGAATTTCAAGGAAGTCTATACATGCCTCAAACATTGCTTAATATTGTGAGAAATATACTGAGCACTAATGCTGGGAAATAATTCTAGAATAAAATAGGACAATTCACTCTTAAAATCATTTCCCATCATTCAAGCAGACAGTGAAAATGATTATATGATGCATACAGGAAGAACAGCCATCTTGATTTAATAAGGACTTATAGTGATAGTTGTTCTCAATATAATTAGCTGCAATCAAAATACAATTCAACAAATGAATCAAAACCATATGCCTCAGAAAAAAAATATGAAGTAATCAGTTAATGCCATCGCAAAAAGTTCTGTTCGTTTACAAAGTATACTGCCATTCCTGATGTGGGAATATCATTAATTCAAATAAAATTGTTTTCAATCAATCTAGTAACAAAGATAAATATGAAGCAGGTAAATGGGGCAGAGGGTCAAACTGTTTACTTTAAAAAGAAATGACAAGAAAAATCTAGTGAAGGTTTCCATAATTATGTATTCATGTATAATCTTTTTGTCCTAATAATAATTACCAACATATACTACACTTTCAAGGAATAACAAAGAATAACAACATTCTAAAAAAGTATAGGTCATATATGTAAGATGACAGTCTGCGCATATACACATTTTTTCCTTTAGATCTATTCAAAAACTGGTCCTTAACAAAATGCACCTGCTTTTTTTTTTAGGCCACTGACAATAACTTTTCTTGCCTTGATTATGTAGTTGCTCTGTATCTAAAATAACATCTCAATCTACAGAGATATTAACTGGGTCCAAGGTACAGCATTATACAACCATATAGTATTCAAAGAACACATTTACTGAGTATTTGGCACTTTTCAATCCCTCTCTGTGGAAGAGCATCTCAATAATTTTTCCCCTCTTCTTTAGAGAGATTATTTAAATGAAATTTTCAGGTGAAGGAAAGGTTACCTATGCTTGGGTCTGAATATAAAATGTAAATTTTGAAATCATCGTGCCTGCTTAAACTGGCCAGCTTTCAACTTACATTTCCTTCATATCCAATTATCTTACAACTTGTTCATGTTAAGATAATTGTTGCTTTAAAGTATTTAACCAGCAATTTATAAATATTCACAATTTCCTCAGGCTTTCTGCAAAAAAAGAAAAAGAAAAAAGAAAACATATATTTAAATCTATGTTTTACAGCAAACTGTCGACATTGCCTTTCGGTAATTATCAAATAACTTTTTACTCAGCCAATAAAATCTCAAAATGAAAAGTATTGCTGCCTTTGTAAAGTGCGATTTTAACAGAATTGGGTTGAACTCTTTTAACAATAATCATCGCTGACAAACTGAAGAGATTCCAACCTTTGTGGTACTGATTAAATTAAATGATTCAGGCAAACGGTTTTCAGAAAAACATCACAAAATCCACATTAGAGAAAGAGGATGGCACTGTGGGCTTTTCACCCATCTATACTCATTTCAAATTAAATCTAGTTAAAATGCATATGAAGAAAGATATAAAAATTCTTGTCTATTTATTTCTGTTAAGAGTTACAAAATTCTGCATTAACAATGCTTTGCAGATTTTATTTCAGCTGAAGATTTCATGAAAGGTGCCATGATAAATAGTATCAAGGTTCCACTAAGGGAACTAGATGAACCAACATGTGTTCCAGAGGTGAAATCTAGCTGGTTTGCACCAGTTCAAGGGAACCGGTAGGGGAAATTTTGATTGGTTCGGAGAACCAGCAAATATCACCTCTGGCTGGCCTGCCGCTTGCCCAATCACTATTCATCTCGCCTCCCCACCCCAGCATAGGCTTAGCAGCCTATATAAGTTTACCAAGCAATTAGTC
>JANHFL010005207.1:0-23335 GCA_032468155.1 Oxyrhabdium leporinum
CTCTGCACTCTTTCCAGAGTCTCAACATCTTTTTTATATTGTGGTGACCAGAACTGGATGCAATATTCCAAGTGTGGCTGTACTAAGGCACCCTGAAGAAGAAGAGGGGAGAGGTTGCAATCACAGACATAGAATATTTTTTTAAAAGGGCTAAAAATTTTTGAACTTGTTACAAAGCAGCTGTGATTTTTCTCTTTTGACTGATGAACAAAGCAATTGCTAGCCTAACATAAGAAATAAGAATCTCTTAGGAGTTTGACAATTAAAACTTTGGTGTGCTTATTATAATGCTGCTTTAAAAAAAACAGACAGAAACTTCCCTCTTGAGTCCTTGTCCAATGGGCAATATAAGAAATAATAAACAATATTCTCCACATCCTCACAGCCAAAGATATCAAAATGTTCTTCCAAAGGAATATTAAAGGGCTTGGGCAACAGGGATTATTTGCATCTAACAATTTAAAATAGGCTGCCTTTGAAGGATTATCAAACTATGCCATCTCTAGAAAAGGGCATCATAGCAATAGCACTTAGACTTATATACCGCTTCGTAGTGCTTTTACAGCCCTCTCTAAGCAGTTTACAGAGTCACCCTATGGCCCCCAACAATCTGGGTCCTCATTTTGCCGATCTCGGAAGGATGGAAAGCTGAGTCAACCTTGAGCCAGTCAGGTTCAAACTCCAGGCCATGGGCAGAGTTAGCCAGCAATACTGCATTCTAACCACATCTTGCCGTGAAGATTTTTTGATCTCCAGAATTTCTCTCATTCCATTTTGATTGAATGGGAAGGAGCTTTGGTGAATAAGTAAAACTAGGGTTTTCTTCAAGCTTTGTTCAACTCTTACTGATTTGGCAGAAGCTGTGTTGTTTTCCTGGCTGGAACTGTCTTATAATTGCTGCCTTCCTTTAAAAACAAAAAGAAAAAAGCTAAGCCTGCAGGGAAGGAACCCTTTGAGGTTTCTTCTCAAAATATTAATCAGGACCAAACTTGTGAACCTTCTAACTTCTAATTAGGGTTTTCTCCTAATGGCAGCAGGGAATCTGGATTAAAATGGGTCCAAATTAAAAAAAATAAAAAAGAACAAAGAGAGAATGAAATAAGGTATAAATAAGTGTGCAAAATTGATAGCTTTTTTCCCTCATGGGAATGACTAAATTTTTGAATCTATGAATTTGGACACATTGGACCAGAAAGGAACTATTCAAATTATGTTTTCTCTTTGTTCCAAAGACTGTGTACAGTATGTCTAGGGGGCACAGGTAACTGAATTGGATCATTGTATCTCTTTTCAAAGGACACATTTTATGAAGTGTAATAGAAGGACAATTTTGAAGGACAAACATCTTCTTGCTGGAGGTGGCTAGGACATTAGGATTTGTGGGGGGAGGAGGGGGAATGGTTTCTCCCCCATTCTTCCACTGCATTTCTCTAAGTGAGTCCCCTTTTGTGGTGAGAAAATGGTCAATGTCATGCTCACTTATGGAACAAGATCTCAGTAGCTTTAATGATAAAATAGCTTGTGGCATTAATCCTTTGCTTCACATTTTCCATTCCAAAGGATCTGCGTGACTGTTCCCTCTTGCAAACATGTCCGCTGGGATCTTGTGGTTTCTTACTGCAGCATTTGGTTAAGCATGATCTCCATCAAAAATAGGAAGACTTTTCCCCTCAATTTCCCTCTGAGTGTCAATCCTGAAACTGACCCGACTGAAGCCATCTTGGAGCTTCAGTGTTGCCACATTGGAGCTGAGGGATAGGGAGGGGGGATTAGAGATAGCTGGGATTTTGTAGCCAAAACAAAATACTTTCTCTTGGGAACCAAGGACATTCTCACACCTGATCAGAGGAAGGAGGAGTGATGTCATCAGGCAACCAGACAGCGCCTTGATTGGACCATGTGACTGATTGTTTGGGGTTGAGGGAAAAACTGTTACTTTTAATTAGGTGAAAATCTCAGGAACCTTCAGAATCGGTTTTCAACAAATCTGTGCCAATATGATATATCCAATAAAGCTATTCTTTGAGGACTCTACCTGCCTCGGAGTTTTGCTTGCTATTACTTGGACCCCTGACACCGAGATTATTTGCTGGTGCTGATGGAGACAGATGAAGCAAGTGATCTCTAGGGCCTAAACAAGAGTGGGTGTGGCCATCCATTTCCCCCATTGCTTTGTGGGGTTTTTTTGCTCACTCTGAGTAACTTCCTGTTGCTTTTCCCTTCTTATCCCTATCAGGAAATTGTGAGGGGAAAAAAACCAACTCTCTCTTCCTAAGGTCTGAAGAAAAGTTGTAACCCAAGTGCAGAGATATCCTCCTGACCATCAAAATGAAGTCCTCTCTTTCTTTTCCCCTTTGGTCTTCTTATAACATGTTCAATATGTGCCTGAAAGCAGGACCATCTCATTTTGATTCTGTTTCTTTCTTGTGCTATTTTGTCACACATAAAGGCAGCAGAACCTCTACTACTGCTTCTATTGGTTCCTCATAGAGTACTTAACTGTATCTACTCAATTCAAAGTCATTGAGCCCGCCTAGATTTAAGTTACAGAAGAAGTAAGATGGAGAACTCATCATGCATGATATTTCATTGATTGTGATGGCTCAAAAGTATCACATTTCCCACTAATTTTTAACAGACCTCATAAAACCTGGCCAGTCATAGCTTCATGCTGCGTATCTACTTATATATCTGTATGTATATACTGTATGCATTTATCTATCTACCTTTCTGTCTCTGTCTCTGTCTGTCTCTCTCTCTCTCTCTCTCTCTCATCATCATCATCAATCATCATCATCAAACACATTTAGAAACTGCCCATCTCCTCACAGAGGGACTGGGATACAAATAGAAGGTTAAAAATATAAAAACTGAATATATATAAAAAGTTAAAATAGAGACAAGGATGGTTAAAATTCAATGTTAAATGTTAAAAGTCAAGAGAGCAGCTTCAGTGCACTATCCAATCCCATGGCTACATTCTCCTCTGCAAACCCCAAGTGAGACAGCAGGACCAGATATTTAGGTATTTTTGAAAGGCCAGAAACCTGTGGACATGTCTTGACCAAGAGGGAGGGGGGACAATGTTTCAAAGGGGAATCATCACTGCATCCAGTTTAGGGATGAGCCATCTCTCAACAACCCCCTCTTGCTTTGAAAATGATCTCTTTTTCTGTGTCTTCTTACCAGTTGAAATTCTTGTATTTTTCTACAGGCCACAAAGGTTGAAATCTTCCAGAACAACCTCTGTCCCTTGTGTGCTGCTTTAAATGGGTCTCGTGTGCTCTATCTATACTGTGAAGGATTATATGAAAGATAGAGGTTGTTGGTGTGTGTGTGTGGTGCATGGTGTGTGTGTGTGTGTGTGTTGGTTGTATGTATTGTCGAGGACAAGAATGTAAGTGTTATTAGCACTTAAATGAACGTAAATGAACAGGACAGAAATAAAAAATATTTCAATATTCCCACCTGCTGATTGATTTCAACTGTGGTTGTCCCATACCAGCAAAGTATTAACCACAAGCAGAGCAAATGTCCTCTGTTGAATTGGATAATCTATTGCCCGGTTCTGAAATTATGTGGCTAATCTCATGGAAACTGCCCTCCTTCTGACCACAGCAAAAAAAAACAAACCACTGCCAATTTTAATCAATGTTGCGTATTGCATCTGTAATTTGCTTAGCCGAACAAATGCATGCACAATTAAGCCATTGACTTTGCTTTATGGATCTGATTGTGATGACTACAGAATTTCTCCTCTTATCTGTAAAATGGAGATGTGGTTCTGGAAATGAAAATTGTAATTAAAAAAAAAAATAGATAACCAAGAAGAAGGATTGATATCATGGAAATGTCAAGAAGGGAGAAGAGAAAAGAGGTGGGGTAAGCAGGCAGGAATTTATCCATGCTTGCTCAGATTGCATTTTGATAAGTATATTTCTGAAAAGTTTTGTTTTTTTTTAATTTTCCAATAAAAAGGGAAGCCTTTTCCTGACAAAGCTCTACTACATTTTTTTTCTTAATTATTGTCCTTACCGAGAATGTATAAGTATCTAAATCAGGAGTGTCAAACTCAAGGCCTGCAGGCCTGATCAGGCCTGTGGGGTGCTTAAATCTGGTCCGCGGGGCTGACTTGGAAATAGCAAAAGACTGGCCTGCAGGGACTATGAACTCCATGTGGCACCCCTGTGCCCCATTTTCAGGCTGGACAGCCACCTATAGCACTCTGCCGGCCAAAATGGGGTACTGTGTGTGTGTGTGTGTGTGTCGGTGTGTGTGTGTGTGTGTGTACATGTGCACCTAGTTCTATTACTTACTTGGGTTTAGGGATCTTCTTTTATTATTGAGATGTATTCTGTGTTTTGTGTGGGTTGCACCAATGGAGGCTCATTCAATTTCATTGTACACATGTTGTGCATTGACAATAAAAGCTTGAAGCAAACTTTCAGGAGGCTGTCCTACCAGTTCAAAAACGCATCCCCCTACACCCCATTTTGGCTGGCAGGGTGCTGCAGGAGGTGTCTGTCCCATTTCCCCACGCCCGGCCAACCCAGGGAGGAGAACTATAGTGGTGATCCAGCCCTCGAAGAAATCCAGTTTGACACCCCTGGTCTAAATCAGCGTTGGCTGCACCCCAGAGTTACTGCTGGAGAATCTCTTCACCCCAAAATTTATGCTGATTATCAAAGTGGAGGTGCTTGAGAGACATTGTGCACAAAGGGCTAAAAGCAGAGAACCCCTTTTAGTTCACTTTTTTTTTCAAAGTTTCTGGAGAAACATGGGTAAGAAAAGAGAAATATACATTGGATAAGTAAATCAACCCTGACTGGTTGTTTTTTTTTAAGGAAGGATACATACTGGAGCTGAAAGCTCAAATACTTTGATCACCTAATGTGAAGAGATGACTCTTTGGAAAAGACTCTGATGTTGGGAAGGAACAAGGACAAAGGGAGAAGGGGACAGCAGATGATGAGGTAGGTAGATAGAGTCATCAATGCAATAAACATGGATTCGGGCAAACTTTAGGAGACAGTGAAATACAGGGGGGGGAGGGGCTGGTGTGCTATAGTCCATGGGATCATGAAGAGTTGGACATGACTTAGTGACTCAACAACAACAACAACAATAGATTTAATATCAAATTGGAAGAGGTTGGCTACACACATATGGAAACATGAGTTACTTTGCTGAGGGTTGCTCATTGTAAAGAAAATGGCTGTGCATACTGACATGGGTTCCTGAGGGAGTGCGAGGTCCAGCAAATAAAATGAAAAATGTGACCCATGGAGTTGGGGAAAAATCATCATCATCATCTGATGCAAAGTTGTAGGGAGGATTTCATGACAAACAAGAAAATATTTGTGGACCTCTTTACTACAATCAGGGCAAGCCTGGTGCAAGTGTTTTACAAGCAGAAGCAGAGGGCTCTAAATCTTGATGGGGTGCAAAATCAAGAAGCAATATTTAAAAATAAAATAAAATAAAAGGTTGTCTTGAAAAATCCCTCTGAAAAACGGAAAATAGCACCCTGAACTGAATTCACGAGGCCACAGCTGCCTTTCCTTCCTTCCCCAAATCCCATGCCTACAGTTAGTTGGGTTTCTCCCCCCAGGAAAAGCTTTCCAGATGTTATCTCACAAGCATTTTGATCCAATCGCAAAAGCAATTTGAAACCATTTATTTCAATTTGCCCAATTCTCCCGCGCAGACAAAACACAGAGCAAAGCATTTTCCATCATTGCTAAATAATCAGGGAAGCAAATTAAACATATCCAACAGATGTTGCCATACAGTTCTGTTGCTGTTTTGTGTCTCCTCCCACCCTCCTTCAATTATTTACAACTAGTCATCAGGGGAAACTCCCCCTCCCCCAAGAAAAAAAAACCACAGTAATTTTGAAGGTTTCTTATTTTGGAGTGGGCAGGGGAGGGTGAGCATGCAATTCTCTTTGCAACTCTTTATTGGTTAATCTTGGGTGTAGGAAATCACTGCACATTTTAGTTAACATTTTAGTGTAGCTTTAAATCATACACCTCAATATACCTTTTTTTTTACAGTAAGGAGAGGTACAGAATCCCCACTGGCAGGAAAGCCTCTGCTTGGTGCAATTAAACAGAGTCTGTCTTGGCTCTCTACATAACAAGTGAATTGTTGGCATTTAATATCTTAGAGAGGAAACAGTAAATGAATTCATCTGCTTGGCTTCTAAAATAGACCAACATAGTGACTGCAGCCCTGAGATCAGAAGGCATATAGCACTTGGAAGAACTGTAATGTCTGGCATGGTTAAGCTCACCAACATATCACTTGAAGCCAAGATTGCCAAACATCATACTTTGGTCATGTCATGTGAAATGACACACTCAAAAAATCACTCATGCTGGGAAAAATCAGCTGACAAAAGAGAAAGCACCATTCTAGTACCCATTGGCTGGACATCATCAATGGTGTACCCATTGGCTGGACTCCAGGATGACCATGGCAGAGCTGAAGGAGGTGGTGGGAGGCAGGGTGTCAGCATTCCATCTAAGTTCCAATAAATCACTCAGCACTCAATTAAGAGTTTATTAAAGAAACCATGTTGGCACATCTGGGAAAACCCTGAATCTGAAGGCCCAGGTTTTTCCACACCCAAAAGAGAATTACAGATCCACCTTCTTTTGACCGTCATCAATCACCTTCCCTTCCAGGTGC
This sequence comes from Oxyrhabdium leporinum, assembly GCA_032468155.1. Taxonomy (NCBI): domain Eukaryota; kingdom Metazoa; phylum Chordata; class Lepidosauria; order Squamata; family Cyclocoridae; genus Oxyrhabdium; species Oxyrhabdium leporinum. The sequence goes on from JANHFL010005207.1 coordinate 6,694, forward strand.
TGCACAGGCCTTGACATTCCTAGAAATAATTCTGTTTTGATTACAATCCCTCTGACAGCATGAGAAAATACCCCCTCCCTATTTCCCATGTGTAATTATGTGGCAGCCTGCAGAGGCCTCGGTTTCATGGCTTCCAAGGCTGACATCCATACAATGAATTGGATCTACTTGTAATAATGTGTTGGTTTCTGCATGATTCTATTCCAATTGTACATAAGTACATTTGTTTTAACCTGTTGTGCTTTTTAAAATGGTGAGCAGCCTTCTAACCTGTGCTCATTTGTTTCCTTACAGTTATTGCTCAATAGACAGTGAAGAGGACTGCAGATATGATGAAAATGGTAAGCAGACTGTGTCAATTTGATGTGGGCTGTGATTATTTGGATCAGCCATTGTGAGAATTGGAGCAACCTTAATAACCAATTGAATTTTTTTTGAATGACAGAATGCTACTGTATCTATGAAGGAATGATAAGCAAACCTGGCGAGATCATCTACAATACAACTGATGGTATTGGAGGGTGCATCACTGCAATTTGCAGCCAAAATGGCACAATTGAGAGGAATATCTTTCCATGTCCCACAACCCCTACCAGTATTCCCACTTCTACTGTCTTTGTATTTACTAACACCACTTCACCAGCAAGTACTACTTCAGGTACAAATTCTAACAACTTATCTTTTTCCTTAGTAAATGAAATGAAACAAAATTGTTGGCCATATTATAATAAATTTTAATACATTTTAGCATGTGTATGATAGGTTAATGTCCATAATGTGCAAACTCATGATGTCTGTGATAAAAAGATTCAGAAAAAAATGAAATAATTTTCAAAAAGATAGTTGCAAAACCACTTTGATGAGAATAATGAGAATTCCTTAGGAAATTCCTGATAGAGGTTTAAGTGGAGACAAAGGGGGAAAAAACTTTATAAAATATGAGCCCCTGGAGTTAGGAATAAAAATACTCAAAATTTGCTTAAACTTGTAAAATGGCCTTTTCAGCATACTACAGATATGAGGTGGAGAAGACTCTATAAACAGCTTACCAGTTTTGCTACTGAAAAAAGGTTGTTGTTTATAGAAGAGAGTTTAAGTTGTGGGTTTAATTTGCTACCCCACATTTCCACATTACAGCAACATAGAATAATATCATGGGAAAATAAACCATTTGATCTATTGCCATGGAATCATATGAAAAGTTTTAACTATTAGGACTTCTGAATCACTAAATATAAGAAGAATGTCCATTTTGTCTGAGACTTAGTTGAGATGACTTATTCTGCTGCTGTTGAAGCAATGCAATGCCACTCATGTTTTAAAATAAATTTTAATACTTATTTTAGATATTAAAATAAATGTTTTAATTGCACTCTGTGCACATTCTTCTTTTCAATATATTAAATATGTAAAAGTAATTCTGCTTAGCAGGTGCTGAGGGTAATGTGTGATTAAAAATATCAGTTAAGTTATTACAAAATCAAGGAATGCACTCTCACTTATTTCTTCTCACCCACCATGCTAAAAACTATTGCTCCTTATTGCCATTAGCAGCAGAAAATCAATGATCTTGAGTAGAATGTCCTGGGAAGGAAGCCGATTAGACTTCCTGTAACCGTTTGCCATCACGAAAAACTTTGCTGAAGATCACTGTTTCCTTATGTGACAGTCTAAAAGAGGGATTGTTTTCCAAAGCCACTGAGAGGAAAAAGGAGGAAACTATATGTGTAACCACTGATCCTATTACCGCACAAGGTCTCAGACCTCAAAAAACTGTTCTGAGACACAGTTGTTTCAGGGTATTATTTGCATGCTCACAATTATTAGAAAAATATTCATTGGAATTAGATGAAACATATTAATTTATCCTTCTAATATCTTTGCAGTGCCCATGACTACATCCGTCTGTGTTCAGGAAGTGTGTCATTGGTCAGAGTGGTATGATGGGATGCAGCCTGGCTCAGGAAACAATGATGGAGATTTTGAAACTTTTGACAATCTAAGGAGCAAAGGCTACCAAGTCTGCAATACTCCAAAAGCTGTTGAATGTAGAGCAGAAATATTTCCCAATACTTCATTCACTACACTGGGTCAGAAGGTAGAATGCAGCAGAACAGTTGGATTCATTTGTAATAATATGGACCAGCATCCAGAAATCTGCCAGAATTATCAAATCAAAATTCTATGCTGTAGCTTTGTGCCATGTGGCAATTATACAACAGCTTCCATACCTGAAACTACCACAGTCTCTCCAGTTCAAACAACTATAGTACCAGCTACTATTTTGACAAGTACCACTGCTTTCACAAGTACAATTAAGGGAACCACTAGCATCTTAACAACAACCCCAGAAGCCACTTTTTTACCTACTAGCACTATAGTCCCGTCTACCGTGGAAACTGGATCTTCAACAACAGAAATGAGAAAAACAACTTGCATGCCTATCTGCAAATGGACAGAATGGTATGATGTGCATTTTCCTACACTGGATAATAAAGGAGATTTTGAAACATATGACATTATTAGAGCTACAGGAAAAGATATCTGTGAAAACCCAGAACATATAGAATGCAGAGCTGAGAAATTCCCTAATAAAACTATTGATGAAATTGGCCAAAAGGTCCAGTGCAATATATCCTTTGGATTTGTTTGCAGAAATGAAGATCAGTTGGAAATGCTGCAAATATGTCTTAACTATCAAGTTAAAGTCTATTGCTGCAACAACGAATGCTTGACCACTCCTACAGAAACTTCAACCAGGGTCACAACACCTCAAACAACTTCTACAACAATTACTACAACTTTAGGAACAACAAATCCAAATATAACAACACCACAACTTACATCTACCTCAGTTCCAGAGACAACTACAATTACATTACCTCCTGCCACTACTAAATATACATCCATACTTCCTATAATTTCTACTACAAAATTTTCAATGACAACTACGGCTATGCAAACAAGTTCCACTGCAGCTCCTCTAACTACAACATTTCTTCCAACACAAGGTACACAGTCAACAACATCTCAACCAACAGTAACCACCACAATACCTCTTCCAACTACAACACAGACACAAATACATACAACAATTTTTACAACAGGTATACCTTGCACTGAGGAAAAATGTGAATGGTCCCAGTGGTATGATGTAAGTTACCCAGACAATGGACCTGAAGATGGGGATTTTGAAACATTTAAAAATATAACAGACAAGGGACATGAAGTTTGTAAAGTACCAAAAAATGTTGAATGTCAAGCACTAAAGTATCCAAATACATCACTTGAAGAACTGAATCAAAACGTTACATGTAGCACAAAAGTAGGACTCATATGTTATAATAAAGACCAAACAGGACAACTTTGCTACAATTACAAGATCAGAATTCAATGTTGCAAAATTATATTTGTACCATGCCAAACAACACCAATCTCCAAAATAACTACTACATCACCGAAAACAACAAAAATACCTACATCAAAATTAACAACAACAAAACCAATAGCAACTAAGACAACAGAAAAACCAATTTTTACACAATACCACACAACAAAGCTGCCATCTACAGCACCTCAGATCATTGAAACAACATCCATTCCAACAACTGCCACTGTGAGCACTACCATTCCAGTTTCAACCATAACGCCCTTTAGAACAACAACACATGAAGTGATAACCACAACCGTACCACCCACCACCACTTCTAGCTCAACCCTCCCAGTTTCAACCACAAGGCCCGTTGGAACAACGACACCGGAAGTGCTAACCACGACCGCACCACCCACCTCAACAGTGAAAACCACCACCATCAGTACCACCAAAGAAACAACTCCCACTGTCACAACGACAGTTATCTCTCCCACAACTCCCATAGGAACCACAACTGCTTTGCCCACCAAAGAAACAACTCCCACCGTCACAACGACAGTTATCTCTACCACAATTCCCATAGGACCCACAACTACTTTGCCCACCACTACCCAGTTACCCACACCAACAACAACTCTCACGACAACAACTCCACCAGCGACCACATGTGCACCTGTCACCTGCCAATGGACACAATGGTTTGATGTTGACTTTCCCATTTCTGGACCGGAAGGAGGAGACCTTGAAACTTACAGCAATATCCGAGCTGCGGGAGGCAGATTCTGTGAAAAGCCTATAGATATAAAATGTCAAGCTGAAAACCACTCAGACCTAAGCATTGAACAAGTTGGGCAAGTCGTTCAGTGTGATGTCACAGTTGGACTGATATGCTACAATAAAAACCAAACAGGAAAATCTAAGCTATGCTTTAATTATAGGATAAGTCTACTTTGTTGCGAAGAAAACCCTGAATGCAAAACAACAACCATGCCACCCACCACCACTTCTAGCTCAACCCTCCCAGTTTCAACCACAAGGCCCGTTGGAACAACAACACCGGAAGTCATAACCACCACCGCACTACCCACCTCAACAGTGAAAACCACCACCACCAGTACCACCAAAGAAACGACTCCCACCGTCACAACGACAGTTATCTCTCCCACAACTCCCATAGGAACCACAACTGCTTTGCCCACTACTACCCAGTTACCCACACCAACAACAACTCTCATGACAACAACTCCACCACGGACACTGGAAGTGATAACCACAACTGTACCTCACCTCACCTCAAGTATTACATCTTCAACTACCACCGTAGGAAGCAGCACAAGTCATTGCTTTTGCCAAATTGGGGAAAATATTTATATGCCTGGTAAGTGATTATTTCAATAACTGTTATGTTTTTGCTAGCCAATTTTTGAATTTTGTGTATTTATTTGCTTATTCAACTTTATAGCCACCCTTCTAGAATAATTGGTCTGGGTGGCTTACAAATGAAAAATGTTATTACAGTGAACATACTAAGTACAATTTAATGAAACAATGATGGCATCTAAATTAGATACGCATAGTAGCAATTAAATGTCCTGTTATTAATGCAGCAAGGAAAGTGGGAGTTTAAAACGTTTAGCACCCAGATCCTGGAAAAAAGACGGGTTTTTAGGATCTTTCAAAAGGCTTACAGAGTTGGGCCCATTTCAATATATGGAGGGGAAATGTTCCATACAATAGAGCACGGATCACTGTGGAAAAAGCTCATTTTTGGGTCCTTCACCAGCCAATACTCTATGGCTGATAGGATCTGCAACATACCCATTCTGCATTTCTCCTTTCTGATTGGTGTGGCAGACCTTTCTCTATCATTGTGTTTGTTATGTATGCACTTAAGTAATAGTTTTCTCAAATCCTAGTGAAATGTTGTTGTTTTCCCCCCTCCAGGTGAAATGATTTATAAGCAAACTGACAGCGATGGCTGCCTTTATTTCGCCATTTGTAGTAGCACTTGTTCTGTTGAAAGATACAAAGGGCCATGTGCATCAACTACACCCAAACCCACCTCAACTCCCACAATCGTCTCTACCACTCCTACTACCAGTACTGTGGGTATTACTCCACCACCAGGCTGTCCTGATGCTATTCCACCCCGGGAGGTAGTGTTTTTTATTTCATTTTTTTTTTGTAATCTTTGATAATCATGTTTTCAGTATAATGTGTTTTCCAGAGATATGTTGGATGTTTTTGGCCAGGGAAGGAGAAGTTAACCTTTCTCAATTCCAAATGTGCAAGCAGCCTACAGCGACCACCTCTTTGCTGGTGTGAATCACCACTGCTGCCACCTCAATTTGGGCTGGCAAAGAGGCAGCAGTGATGGTTTGGGCTGACAAAGAGGCGGTGGTGGCAGGCCGTTCACACTGGCAAAGAGGCGGTGGTGGCAGGCCGTTCATGCCGGCAAAGAGGTGGTGGCTGCAGGCCATTCACCCCAGCAAAGAGGCGGCAGCAGGCCATTCGCGCTGGCAAAGAGGTGGTGGCAGCAGACCGTTTGCGCCAGCAGAGAGGCAAAGGAAGGGAGTTAAGCAGGGAGCTGGGCCACATGGGAGGTGTAGAATGGCAAAGGAAGGCTCTCTCTCTCTCTCTCTCTCTCTCTCTCTCTCTCTGTCTCTCTCTATGTTTCTCTCTGTCTCTCTCTCTCTCTGTCTCTCCCCCCCCCCCCCCAAGTAAGGAGACAGGGGCAAAACACTTCAAGATTGACTTGGCACAATACACAGAATAGTATTTTACAGGCAATAACTTTTAATTCGTATTTATTACCATTAAAAAACAAATCCTGGTACTAGCTCCCCCTTTTCTGGCGTGATGGTGGTGGTGTGCAGAGAATTTATGCTTATTTGGGGGAAAAGAGATCTCCAGGACTGACCTTAGCTAGAACATTGACAAAGTAGGGTAGATGGGCATCATTTGGGATTTTTAATCTATTTTTTTCCTCCTGTCTACCTTCCTTTTGGTATGAGATCATTTTAAAACCAAGTTTGTCCTCCTTTGGGGTTTACTTTGCCCAGTGAGCTTGGTTCCTACTTCATTTTTATCAACCTGATCAGGAGATAGGAATGTTTTAAAAGATCTGAACTTGGGATGCAGAGGTAAAACTTCACAAGTGTCAAATTCCAGACACTCCAATTAAGAACAGAAAGGTTATGCAACTCAGATAGCTGCAATTAATGCTTTGAACTGATGCAGAATTGAAGTTTAATGGGAAGCAGGGTATTATAAATAAATCTCCTACATCATGTCAAGTTATCTATATCTGGTAGTTACTTAAACAGAATGTCATCAGATGGGCAAATATTTTTCCAAGAAGTGTCTCCTTTCTAACAAGCTTGTTTAAAGAAAGGAAAGGAAGGATCATGACATCAAGATTTTTATGAATTAAGTTATAAAATATAGGGAAGTCAAATCTTAGTTAGACATAGCAAAAAAATGTTCTCTTCCCTCCTTATTACTCATGAAACATATTTTAACTATGAAATATATGAATACACATACAGAACTTTGTTGAGTCAAACTGCAAACATTTTTTTCTATTCCCAGGAGGGTGAGACATGGATAGAAAATTGCACCAAAACAACTTGTTTAGGAAACAACAACATTTTGATAAGTAAAGTGGAATGTCCACCAGTACAAAATATTGTTTGTGAAAATGGCTACCCACCAGTAAAAGTTCTCTCAAAGGATGGATGTTGTTATCACTATGAATGTGAATGTAAGTTGTGGTAATAATGTAGTTTGATCAGCTTTTGATAATATATGAATCATTTTGTTGATATTAATATCTAAGTACAGTATTTTTTAAAGTCCTAATTGTCACCTGTTTTTCTCTTATTTATCAGGTATTTGTAGTGGCTGGGGTGATCCTCACTTTGTCACATTTGATGGAGTCTACTACACTTTCTTGGACAATTGCACTTATGTATTGGTGCAGCAAATTGTACCAAAATATAATAACTTTAAAATCCTTCTTGATAATTACTACTGTGACATAGAAGATCAACTTTCCTGTTCCCAGTCTATTATTATACACTACAAATCTTCAGTCATTGTGTTAACTCACCAACAGTTTAAGGGGATAGAAGTTAACAAGGTAAAATCTGAACGTGAGATCCAGTGCCATTCACATGCAGAACAATAACCTCCACTCATTCCTCAAACTTCTTTAATTCTCTGGAATAAATCTGGGACATGTGTCAGGTGGGGTGAGAACTTCTGTGAAAATGAAAATCTTCCCACATAAGGCCACGATTAGCCCCATGTAAAATGTTTCAAGTACCTTTAGGATTATGCAACCCTAGGCTTGCTTATTCAGAAATATTTTTTTCTGAATAAGGAAGTGCAGTACAGGTAGTCCTCGACTTACAACAGTTCATTTAGTGACTATTCAAGGTTACAATGGCACTGAAAAAAGTAACATGACCTTTTTCACAGTTATGACCTTTGCAGCATCCCAATGATCATGTGATCAAAATGATCATTCGTGGAAACTGATTCATATTTGTGACCGTTGCTGTGTCCCAAGGTCATGTGATCATCTTTTGTGACCTTCTGACAAACAAAGTCAATGAGGAAGCCAGATTCACTTAACAACTGGGTTACAAACTTATCAACTGCAGTGATTCGGTTAACAACTGAAGCAAGAAAGATTGTAAAATGGAGCAAAACTCACTTAACAAATGTCTCCCTTAACAACAGAAATTTTGGGCTCAATTGTAGTCATAAATTGAGGACTACCTGTATTCTCGTGTATCAATGCCTAGAAGATAGTGAGATTTGTTTAAGTTTTTAGCCATCAATTAATGAAGTTAAAAGTACAGTATGTTTATCTAGAGATCTGAGCAGAAAGAGGAGAAGTAGAAAAGCTACGTTTCATCTCTGGTGGAGATCACTATAAATTGAAACCAATTATAGAACAGTGAAGAACACTGAAAAATCTAATATGGTTACTTTTGTGAATCATGAAAGAAGATATAGTAGCAGTAGTAGTTGTAGTAGTAAGAGGAGGAGGAGGAGGAGGCACCCCAGTATTTCAGACTTTATGTAATGGCTGAGACACACCAAATTGTAAACATGCACAGATGGATTCATCTTAAGTCTAAATAACAATCTCAAAAACACAGCACGGAGGTAAAAGAAAGAATTGATATTTCTTAAACTGAATGTCTAATTATTGGTTTTATTAATAAATATAGCCATGTGAAGTTAGTTTTGTATAAAAGAGCACAAAACATTCTTATATATAATTATGGTATATTATAAAAGTTTGACAATTATGTACTACTTATTTGGTTTGGTTTGCTTAGAGATGCAAAGATACATATAATTCAGGTCAATCAGAGTCTTAAATCAGGTTCAGGTTCACAGTGATCCCTGGGGGAAAAAGAGGATCTGTTTAAGTGACTATCTGAAGCACCTCTTAGTACAAGTCACCAGCGTGACTAGAGCCATGTGGCCTTTCCTAGCAGATGCATGTCTTGTATCCTTGGAAAGCCATCTCAGAAGAGGGAACCAGCCTCCCCAAGATTTTCCAAGGTTGCATGCACACTGAGGTCAAGTAATTTTATTTTGCTAAAAAAAATACATATTTCTTAATTAATAATTGGAGGAAGCAAATCTATCTAAAATGTGTGGATACTTATTTTTTTAACATGCAGGTACATTATTTTTTAAAAGTATGGGTAATCAAATTTCTGACACAAAATTGCTCTCTGATGCAAAATTGTTCTTCTCTGCAGATCTATTTCAATGGGAAACTCATCAACACAAGTTTCCAGAAAGATGGCATTTATATCTACACAATTGGTATTAATATGGTGGTAGAAATTTCTGAAATTGAAATTGCTGTCACCTATAGTGGTATAATCTTCTCAGTAAAACTTCCATTCAGCAAGTTTTACAACAATACTGAAGGACAATGTGGTAAGTAAAATGGTTTAATTCCATCAAAGCTTTTGTTATTCCATGAAATATTTGCAAACTCTTATGCATTTAAAGTACTTGAAACAACACGTTATATATTTATTCTTAGAAAAAATGCTTGTTTCTCTAGTAAACTCTTGACTCTTTTGCCAAAATGTCACTTATCTTCCATTCAGCCTAGATATTAGAACTTCTAATTACTGATGTAAATAAAAATGGAAAAATATATCATTTGTCTCAAAAGAAATGATTTTTTTCCCCAGGAGTACTCAGTAAAATAGTCTAGAAACTTTGGAAGCAGTTCTACAGGGTGTCATAGTTAACTAGATAAAAGTTTCCTTCTTCTCTAACACGTGATGAAGCGTGCAAGTTCTCTTCCTATTTTCTCTCGCAAACCTGTTCCGCTTTTATGACACCTCTTGCAAGCAACTGCAGAACACCTTCCTCTTTCTGCTAAGTATACTAAGTTTTGGTACCGTCATTTTTTAAGTTTGCAGTCTCTTGGCAAAAGAAAGTGCATGCTGTTTATTGAAACTCAAGCCAGAGAGTGTTCCAACAGCATTGTGAAACTGAATAAAGAGCTAAAGAAAGATTGGATTCATGTTATCTGCTTTACCCAAAAGATAGATGGAGTTAAAAAAAAAGTAATCCCTCTCACCCCCATGGATGGTATGCGCCTTCTAGTAGGTCCTCTACTAGAGACCTGGGAGTTTGAAGGTACTGCACAGTATCTTAGCTGTTCTTAGCACCGCCCTCTTCTGAACAAAGAGCTCTGATGTCATTCCTGGGATCTGTTGGAGCCACATTCTGAGCTTAGGAGTCACAGCCCCAAGTGCTCCTCCTACCACCACTGAGGCCACTTTGGGCTTTCCTTTCCTCATCCTCTTTAGTTCCTCCTTCAGATGCTGATACTTCTCCAGGTTCTCATACTCCTTCCTGATATTGTTGTCACTTGGCACCACTACATCTATTACCAATGTTGTCTTTTGGTCTACTACTATGATGTCTGATTAAATGGCCAGTCCTCTTGTCTGGATCTGAAAGTTCCACAGGATCTTATGTGTATAAGATCTAATAACAGAAGGCTGTTATTCTCCTCAGCCTTCTGTGGAATCTCCCATCTGAACTTGAGAGTGTCTAGTCTATACACTAAGAAGATGTTCCTGTACACAGTGCCAACTACTTGTTTGTACCATTCAGTGTATGCTATTCCTGCTTGCATCTTACACCCTGCCCCTATGAGATGGACTGAGGCCTCTTTGCATAGTCTGCTCTTCAGGTCCTGCCTAATGAGGTAGACCCCTGCTTCTATATATCTGGTGTTTTCTTAAGAGGCAACTGGTCTTCATCTCAAGAAGCTTCTTGGATGAGAAGAGAAATGTCTTAAAGAAAAAAATCAGAACGTCCAATAGCCTCTTAAAAAAAGCACATTTGGGACAACCATGGCCTGGATGACTGAGAATCTCCATAGACATTTGGTACTTAGTGCCTGTTCTTGTGCTACTATGATAACTACCACAGCACTGTTTTTTAGTCCAGTTTTCCACTACTGGTTGGATTTCCCAATGTCTGCCAGCTTAGCTATCTGTTGATGGTACAGCCCATGCAGGGTGTTGTTTGCCAGGGCACTTCCTCTGCTTCATCTTTCTCCCACATCTTCTGCTGCCTGAGTCACTAAACTATGTGGCCATTCTGATACTTTTACTTCTTCCATACTTGCAAGATGTGTTGTCTGCTTAACTGGCCTGAGATCACAAATGTTTTGTCCTCTACATATGTTTTCATGTTATTTTCCCCAGGTACTTGCACTAACAATATAAAAGATGAATGTCGCTTACCAAATGGAGAAGTAACAGATTGCCCACACATGGCTACCCATTGGAAAGTGCCTGATCCTAAAAAGGATTACTGCTTTGGACCAACACCATCTGTACCAACAGAAATTATAACACCTTCACCTGAAATATGTAGCACAGCTCCTCTCTGTTCACTTATTTTGAATGAGTAAGATAGGAATTATTTTATATTTATTTTTGCTATCCAGTGAATATAGATACTACTAAAACTCTTGTTTCATTATCTTTAACCTAACAGAACAACAGTTTTTGAACCAAGGTGCCTCAAATATGGTAACTTACAGAAGGCATGCAAATTCCTCGATTCATGACTCCCGAGAGAATGAAATTGTGAAAAATGTGGCTGCTTCAGTGCTGCTGGGCTGCTGCTGAAATCACATGATCTTCATTTTTAATATTGTATGACAGTTTCCCAGCCAGTCCTGCAATCCCTCTCTCCTTCCCTCTCCCACCCAGCGGTAGCCATTTATCTCCCTATTGGGAGGGGAGGGGAAGGGGCATTTCCAATGTTCCCTGCCACATTCCCACAAGGAAACTCAATGATAACACTGGTGGGAAGTCAGAAGTTGCCCCATTTCGCACCTATATTTTGCCCACTGTTGGTCATTTGTTTCTCTATTTAGGTTAGGAAACATTTCTGAGACTATGACCAAACAGGAATAGGTTGTCTAGTATAATCATATTGGTGGATTAAACGAGGTGTTGTTTTTTTTGTTGCCAAGTCATATGAATTCCATTATCCTTCTTACCTATGAAGTCCTTTGCACATCTTCAAATCTGCTACAAAGATTTAGGAATCTTTCAGTAGATTTTGAAGGCTTGTTAGAAGCTCCAATAGCAGAGACAAATCCTGATCCTAAGCAGAAACTGTTTTCACTCAAAGAATCCTGTTTACAGATTCTGACCAATATCCTCTGATGAAAAGAAAATTCTCTATCTTCCCGTCCCTCTGTTTCTCTCTTAACTAAATGTTGTATCTTAGTCTACAAACTTGAGTATGATACAATAGAAAATTCTACCAAAATTTAGATCTCTGCAGTAATAAGTCTTGTTTGATGGGCCATACAATGGAGCAGCCTTTCTCAAGTAGAGTTACATGGGAGAAATTCTATATTTTGTGTGTGTCTCTGTGTCTCTCTGTGTGCGTGTGTGTACATACAAAGCTAGCTTTAGATATAATTTTATGCAGAGTGTTCTTGAGACCTGAAAATTATTTCATCCAGAGTAGAATATTTGAGAAAGGCTACAATAGAGAATAAAGCTGCTAGTCTATACAAACTGTTTGGTGAACAAGCATGGATAAGATTAGATTTCACAAGAGCAGAGTTCTATAATGAATAGTTTGGGTCACATTCTAAACATTCTCACATTTCGCTTAGCAAGCTTGGCATGGAAGTGCAGGCATAACCTATCCAGCTATGCCACTTTATATCCATATACCAAACCCACAAGCAGAAAACTAGAATAGAGGATAACTCAGCCTGATATCTAACCAGAAAAATCTATTTTCTGAGGATATTGTAGGGGCGGGTGGGTTAGATAACTTTAGCTAGAATCCCTCAAGTCATTCACCAGGATCCAATTTGGATGCAACTGTTAGTGGAAACAAGTCCATTACAAGGATCTGGAAAAAGATGTTCAAAATCCAAAAGAACATATAAACTGTTTATGACAATATGTCAATAAGAAGAGACAATGCGTTTTTGTTTCCTGACAGTTTGGGATAAAGATAGGAGCAAAGAAGGAGGAGGAGGAGGAGGAAGTTATAATAGAAATAAGCAGGAAGTGGGCTGAACGGCACTTCTAAGAGTATACATCTTCCAGTCAGAAAACTCAAACCAGCAACAAAGAGAACAAGGGGCAGTTCCTTGCTGCCTCTCTTTACATTGAATGCCTCCAGTGATAAATAATGTACAAAAAGACAATCCTTCTCAAATGGTATATCTGCAACAATTATAAAACTTCCATGGTTGCTGATTAAAAAGTGTGCTCAAAAATGTGATATGAGTTGTAACCAAACTGTAGTAATATGTTCTTTAAATCCTTTCCATTCTGTTGGTTTAATGTACATTTGTAGCATCACTGAAAACTCACAGAACTCCAGAAAACTGTCCTTTTATAGTAGATGGATTTTGGAAAGATTATTATACCTGAAAAACGTCATAGTCAATGTTCCCTGGTGGAAGATTTTTTGGCACCAGAAATTCCATGTTCTTACTTTTTTTTTAATCATTTACAACTACTTGTATGTTTACAGCATCTTCTCTGAGTGCCATAAGATCATACCCCCAGATTCCTACTTCCGAGGCTGCCTCTTTGATGCTTGCCATATGAAAAATGTCTCCATGCAATGTTCAGGATTAGAGATATATGCCTCTCTGTGTGCCTCTAAAGGTGTTTGTATCGATTGGCGAGGGAAGACCAATGATGAATGCCGTAAGTTTTGGGATATCAAGGCATCTTATTGGGTTTGCTTATTGTATGATAATTCCTTCCTTCCTTTCTTATTTTGAGCTTTTTAAATATACCTTCAGTGAGAATTTGGCGTGACACTCAAAAAAGTGATACCAAGAGAAATAAGAATACTAGAAAGAAGTTCTGATTTATTTGCCAATTAAAAGTTTTCTTAATAAACACAAGAATATTCAACCACCATTCTTCCAGATAGACAATGTTTTTCAGTAAAAACTGTGATATGAAAGAAATATGTCCAGCTTCAGGCACATTTACATAAAAAGTTAGTATTTATGTTTGTGTGTGTGTGAACAAAACCAAAATTATGTGAAAAATAACAGGTGCATTTGGCTGGAATTATTATTTCTGTTTATCTAATTCAATTAATACTTTTTATAATTTTATAATCATATGGTTCTATTTTTATTAATTAATTATAATGGTATAATTGATTAATTAATGTCCATCTCATCTAAATGACTCTAATCTCAGCAGTTTATAGCAGTATAAATGTTCATGCTGTTAATAAATGTTGCTATCATTGTAGTTTCTTGGGTGTTTTATTTTTCTTTTTTTGTTCCCCATGCGTAAATTGAATAATGGATGGAAAGATAATGAGAAAAAAAGTTTTACTGAAACTTTTTCCCATATGCAAAATGTATAGAAAATACATTTCTATATTATGATGAACATTTTTCTTTTATCATTTATAGCCTTTAGCTGCCCTACAGATAAAGTATACGATCCATGTGGCCCCATCAATCCTCCCACCTGTGATAATAGGTAAGTAAAACTCAAAAGAGCTGTGAAAGTTTATAATTGTCATAATGAAATGAACATGTTAAGTATGCATTTAAACTTCATAAGTGAAATAATTTTTATTACATTCAAAAGGAAGTGTAAAGAAGCAGCTCTTCAGTGAAAATGAAAAAAAAAACCAAAATGCTAAGAAAAGGGCAATAGAAAGAAAAATAAATAAGGAACTATTTGTACTCAAATTTAGGCAATTGCAAAGAGCTGCCTGTATTAACTATGTTTCTGATCAAGCATAATAGAAAGGAACTACCTCCTGATATTATACACTTACACATTTCAGAATAGGATCATTAGATGGTAGAAATTACTGTTGTTTTGAATGTCTAATTATTTGTGGGAAATCCTGAAGACCAAATGAAGTATCAGATTACCATGGGCGGCTGGGGGAGGGGAACAACAGTTATCTTTAGAAAGGGAGCAGGAAAACTACAGATTATTCAGTCTGAAAATGATACTGGAACGTTCTGGAGGCAGATCACAAATGACCAAACACCTTGAAAGCAAAGTCATCATTACCAGAAGTTAGCATGGATTTGGTCAAGAGTAAATCTTGCCAGATTAGATCATTTTGAGTATGCTCAAAATGTACACCATTGGGTAACTTCTGGTGTTCAGTGCAGGACTCTTTATTTCAGCATATCATTTGACAAAGCAATACCTGATATTCTGATTAGCCAACTACTTAAATATGGGCAAGATGTCATGGAACCACAATTTGCTTTCTATCACTGCGCTTTGAGCTCATGAGTAGTTCTTCATCAAAATAGAATGTATCAAGCAGGATGCCAATATCTTTCAAAGTTTCCATTAATGATTTAGCTGAAGAAGTTATTGTTCTCAGATTTTCAGATGATATAAAACTAGCAAAATGATACCAAGAGGTTTGGAGAAGTGGGAGGAAATCAACAGAATGGAATTTTATAGGAAAAAACCCGCAAAATAAATAACTTAGAAAGAATATGATTCAAGAGCCTAAGTAGCCTCTTCTCGTTTTATGATCTATGATGCTATTGTTATAATATGTTGTATACTTTCCTCCATCTGCAAAATTATACTATCCCCAAAGTTTGTTCCAAAGAGATGTGGAATCCTCTAGACTACATAATGAGAACATAGGCAGAGAATAAGAATTCTTCTTTCCACTTTATCAGGAAAAATGTATTCTTCTATAGATGCAAGAAAAATTATATGAATTTATTTCAGTCATGGTTTCATAAATCATAAATTTTAACCTGTGTTAAAAATTAGTCTACTGTCGTGGATTTGAACCTCATGGACTTGAAACTCTTTTTTATCATGACTAGTTCTCTCACAGGGAAGATAAAACGTTGCTGATTAGTGGCAATTACATCAACTTGAGTGCTTTCAAAAAAAGTTGTGTTGACCTTATATAACTCATTCCTTCCTTCGTTCTTATTAGTTACACACACTGTGTGGTTGCTTCTAATGTTGGGGTGCAGCTACTACTCTAATTTGTGCTTCTTTTTCATTGAAGTGGTTCTCCACAGACTGGAATAACGGAAGGTTGCTTCTGTAAAAATGGAACCAAACTCTTCAGTACCCACAGAGATATCTGTGTCTCTGATTGTGGTAAGTATTCTTATTTAAGAAAAGGGGAGGATACCATAATGCAAAGGGACTTCAGTGCAAAATATTATACATGTACATTTTTTTCCAGGTTGTACTGGACCAGATGGGTTACCCAAAGTGGTAAGTACTAAAACTTTTTATTATTTCATAAAATATAGATGGGTGAAAGTCTATGGGTAATAGGAGCTTTGTGGAAATATTTTTTTCAAGACTTTTTTAATGTTTGGTGGGTTTTAATGAGGCAATAGGAAAAATTGCATCTATTGTCTCAGTGTCAAGTAGCAACAGGAAAACCCACTATACTAAGTGTGCGTACTTTTGCTTGTAAATCTATCTTCCCCCATAAGTGACTAAATCCACTTCTCAAAATCAATGATGTATGGCAGCTGCAATGGAGGTGCTTAAGCACAACACAGAAATTTATACTGTATGTATGCATGTCTATATATGTATGTATATATGTATATGTATGTGTACATATATTATATATTTAAAAATAGAGATAGAGGTAGATAGATAGATAGATAGATAGATAGATAGATAGATAGATAGATAGATAGATAGATAGATAGATAGATAGATA
>JANHFL010005207.1:64151-84082 GCA_032468155.1 Oxyrhabdium leporinum
TCTTCTTCTGCGGCCACTTGCCACCACTCGCACGCATCGCCCTGGCCTCCATTTCGCCTTCAGATGCATCTGCAGCCGATAGCAGAGCTCCGGAGCTCTGATATTATCAGCTGCAGAGGGCTTTCTGGAAGGCGTCTGCAGCTGATAACAGAGCTCCGGATCAATCCAGAGCTCTATTATCGGCTGCAGAGTGCTTTCTGGAAGGCGCTGGCAGAGGCCAGGGGTGCCATGCGCATCCACCCGGAGCCCATTTCACAGCTGCAGAGGGCTTTCTGGAAGATTGACGGCAAAATGGAGGCTGGGGGTGACATGTGCGAGCAGTGGCAAACAGCTGCTGAAGAAGCAGCCGCAGAAGAAGGCAAGGCAGGTGCGGGATGTGCGAGGCCTGGTAAGTAGGCAGTTCTACCACCCCCCATTCCCACCCTGGCTTATTTATTATCTGTGCGCCTTGCCCCACCCCCTGCACTCCGGGGTGGGCGAGGTCTTAATTAGGGATAATTTTGCGGGTGGGGCTTAATTTATTTACATGCACTCAAAAACGTGATAGGGCCTCTTTTCAAGGTGGGTCGTATTGTTTGAGAAACATGGTATTATTTTAGTACTGTTCCTTATATTTTTTCATATCTTCCCACACGGGCTGTGGTGGTTACCTCAAAGAAACACGTATGACATAATGAATGGTTGACCAGGAATAATAATAATAATGATGATGATGATGATGATGATGATGATGATGATGATGATGATGATGAAAATATATTTTAATATATAGTATATTTATAATTGCTATGAAGAATATCATAAGCCACCACTTGGTATTTCCCCCCCCCTATTTTTCTTTAATTTTTCTCGTTTTCATGCACTTTTTGCTTTCTTCTTGCCTTCTCTTTTATTTTTCCTTTCTTGCTGTCTAATTAGTGTTATTTTCTACCCTCTTGTTTGAAGTTTTAACAAACATTATACTTGCAAAAACATATTTTAATATGTACCAAGTTGAAATAAGGTTCCTTCACTACTGATAGTTTATCAGTAGATTAGTTTATCAGATAGTTTAGAACAGTCTTCTCAAACCCCACAACATGGAACAAAAAGGAATAATCAGACAGTGAAAAACATGTCAAACAGGACTTAATTATATGAAAAATTAACCTAAGCAATTTCTTTTAGGGACTGCAATTAAGGATAAACTCAGATGCTATGATTTTGATGTGCATACTATGAAGACATTGAAGAATATCATCTCCCCTGCATGGGGTGCATTGGAATTTGATATAGAAAGGCAAACCACAGAAGAAAGCAATATGGCATTGGAAGCACCTCATCAAAGAAAAACCACAGAAGAGCCTCCTCCATTAGATGAAACTTTTGAAATTGAAATGAATGAAAGTGACATGATGTTAGAAACATCCATGTCAGACCATAGTACATGACCTTAGAATATTGGTGCAGATTCATCACTGTGCAGAATCATTAAATAATTTGTCATTCATCCCTTTCTGAATTTGTTGTTTTATATAACTATGTATATACCATGTGACCATCAGAGAACTGTCCAAGATGGTGACAGTATTTTGTTTATATCAATTTTATTCAAAATAATGTATTTTTAACTTTCACTGCATCGTGGAACTGCTATTTAGACAGTGAATGTACAAACAAAAAATCAAATTGGATTACAATATGTATGTTTCTGTACCCATGAACTGATAAATTGCTGCTTTGCCTTTTTCCATCTTAATTATGTGTCAATGTCCTGAAAAAAGTAGTTTTGATATTATATTTTATTCTTTAATTCAGAATTAAATTTTTCGTTTGATCTCTTTGATAATTGTTAAAAAATTATCAACTGAATTCATTTTTTTTCACTGAATTGTAGGCAAATTGTTTTTACTGTGATAGTAAATGTGTTGTCCGTCTAATATTTGTCACTTTCTTTGACTTTATGGTTTCTTGATTGTCTCCCTTACCCTGGAGAGATTAGTGGTTACATAATTCATGTATTTTTGCAAGGATCTAAGCAGTTACTAAAGTTCAAAGGTGGAGTATGGTTGTAAGTACTGAGTATCAGTAAAGGGACAGTTTGGTAGAACCACAGAAAAACTCAGAAGTCAAACACAGGTGGTTAAAAATTTAGAGAAGGGATAGAAGAGGAAGGAGTGTTTTTGGTTACCCCTGCATTTACACAGCAAGGT
The DNA here is from genome assembly GCA_032468155.1 of Oxyrhabdium leporinum. Taxonomy (NCBI): domain Eukaryota; kingdom Metazoa; phylum Chordata; class Lepidosauria; order Squamata; family Cyclocoridae; genus Oxyrhabdium; species Oxyrhabdium leporinum. Next base: position 66,344 of record JANHFL010005207.1, read on the forward strand.
TCCTAGCAAGGCTTGTAAATATGAATCCCTTAACGACAGAAGTTATGGGTGGCAGTACATATCAAATTATTCTGTTGTTTCAGGGCCAATTCACATAAGTAAAGGTTCCGTTGAAAGCTGTAATACAAATGCTAAGCCAGATCCAAACATGGAGCTCTGGCAATACAAGAATTGCATTATAGTTCTGAAATTTAATTTCAACTGTCCTATAGCTATAGTCAAAGGGTAGCCTACCGTTTAGCTCTTTTCCTGGTGTCTACTGTATTTAATACCATTCAGAAAAACAAGGGGAAAAAGCAAGGTCTGCAGATAGGCTGTTGCAAGAAAAAAAATGGGACAGGTGGGTTTGCATTACATTATTTTGTGATTCTCTCCCAGACTCACCAAACGTGCATACATTCTGAAAACAGGGAGGGAGGCGGAAGGGAGGGAGACAACCCCAAAGCACCATCAGCTCAGGTTTTTCTAATCCGGAGTACAAACTGAGAAGAGGCTTTACCTATAAATCTTGATCGTGCCATACATTATGAACACCTGACAGGTTATTATCGGGCGCTTAGAACAAATTGGGCCAATTTCGCAGCCACGAAAGACGACCGACCGGTGCAGCACACCCGAGACGCCGTTTTTCTGACAGAGAGCCTGGGCGCTGCGGGGCATCCCTTAGCAACCCCAAACCCTTGCCCTATCCCCTAACTCTCGCGAGACCCTCTTGGGCACGGGGGCTGCTCTCGCGATGTTTTCCGGCAAAGGTTGGCAGTTGAAAGAGGAGCGAAAGCAAGCCCGGCTGAAGCTTTAAAGCGGCGGAGTAACGAAGGGTCGCAAGGCTCGTCCAGTAGAGCCGGAGCCATGGAGGCTCCGCTTCAGCGAGAATCCCCGCGTCGTGTGTCAGAGACGCCGTCCTCCTCCCCGGGGCCGCCGCCCCCTCCGCCCCCGCCTTCCAACCTGGGGCTGCCGCCGGGCAAGCAACAACGGGAAGAGAAAAGAGCGGCGCTCAGTAAAGTAAGAGGCCGGCGGGCAAAGGGAGGGACTGCCCTCCAGCACCAAGGACAGCGAGCTCGAGGAAGGAGCGTCGGCGTCGGGGAGGGGAAGTGGGAGGAGCTACCCCACCTGGAGCGCTAAGGGGCCTTCGCGTGGGACAAAGCGGGGAAGGAGGCGAGGGGGGGAGGAAACGCCCGGGGACGAAGCGATGCTGAAAGGTGCGGTTGGGCTCCGGTTCTCTAGCCTGGGTCCAGCCCCCTCCTGGCCAGGAAACACGGTCTGCTTTATAAAGGAGAATATTTGTAGCTCGGGGTTGACATGAGGGGTCCTTGGTGCTCTCTGAGCTTGCTTGTTTTCTTGCAGACGTTTCATTACCCAAACTAGGTGACATCATCAGTATTAGCACTGATAGTCCCAAAGGTGCCTTTTTTCAAGAGGCAACTGGACTTTCTGATTTTTCTTTGAAGACGTTTCGCTTCTCATCCGAGAAGCTTCTTCAGCTCTTGGATGAGCTGGAGAGCTCAAGCTGGAGAGTTTAGAGAGCTGAAGAAGCTTCTTGGATGAGAAGCGAAATGTCTTCGAAGAAAAACCAGAAAATCCAGTTGCCTCTTGAAAAAAAGCACCTTTGGGACAGCCATGACCTGGATGACTGAGAATCTCCATAGACATTTAGCACTGATAGTGTTACCTAGTTTGGGTAATGAAACTTCTGCAAGAAAATAAGCAAGCTCAAAGAGCACCAAGGACCCCTCACGGTCTGCTTTGTCTGCCTGGAGCAAATAGGATCCTTGTTTCAAATCCCCATGAGGACAGAAGCAACCAGTGCAGCCATGTCATCATGAACATCATCCTTGTTCTTTACATCATGTACCATCAGAATACTAGGATGGGAAAACAGGTGGCCATCCGAGTGGGATTAATGCAGCCACCCACTTCAAGACAGAACTGTCAGGAATGAGGGAGACTGAGAGACAACCCCAGGGCGCACATTTGTAACTGAATAGCAAGCGGACAGCATTGTGCTTGTCAAGAATATTGGGAATATTTCTAATGGGAAGTGTATTTTTAAAAAATCCGGATTAGCAATAGTAAGCTTGCTTTGAGTGTAGTGCAGGCACTGGCATGAGTAAAACTGTTGTATGCCCGGTTTTACCTGTATTGTTTTGCAGGTAGTTATTCGCCGGCTTCCTCCTAATTTTACAAAGGAGCAGCTAGAAGAGCAACTCCATCCACTTCCAGCTCATGATTATTTTGAATTTTGTTCCTCTGATCCCAGGTGAGCATTTGTATAAACCAAGACAATTATTTCATGTTTGTTTGTTGCTATTAACATCAGTAGGATGAATTTTAGTATAAAATGTTTCTAATACAAAGGATGTATAAAAGTATTCTACTGTTCATTAATGGCATATTTAATGCTATTCATTCTGTACAGAATGTGCTGCTGTAATTATGGCACTAGAAGTCAAATAAATGAAATTGATTTGTGGGAGATTCACAGGGATCAGGAATCATGTAGGGTTTGGATGTGTTAGGAATATTCTCTCATGCATATTTGAGACATTAAAATTTATTTTTTCTAATTAAAAATAGTTTAAGAATGGACAACATTTGACCATCTAGCCAGATTGAGTAGATCTTCTGAGAGATTCATTCATTCATTTATTATTTCACCTTTATTATTTTTTGCAAATAACTCAAGGTGGCAAACATATCCTACCCATCTCCCTCCACTTATTTTTCCCACAACAACAACCCGGTGAGGTGAGTTAGCCTGAGAGAGAGTGACTAGCCCAAGGTCATCTAGCTGGCTTTCATGGCTAAAGTGGCACTACAACTCACAGTCCCTTAATTTCTGTGCTGTTTCTTTAGCCACCAGATCAAACTAATTCTCACATATATCTTCTTATGTGAAGAAGTGCAACTAAATAAAACTAAATCACTTCATATATTACTACTGCCTTCTCTAATGAGACTATCAGGCTGTTTGTGGCCATTTCAGAGATTGGAATGTAAAATTTTTAATGTGGATTGTTAATGGATCATTGTTCTGTGATATGATGTTGTCTTCCTCAAAAAGTAATTGAAACGTTCATGGCTTAGAGAAAACTTCATAATATCAAATAGCACAACTATTCTGCTTACAGCATTCTGGTTGTTTGATTCTGCCACCATGAGGACCATGATTATTAGTGCAAAATAGATTGAATGTTGCCAATGTATAATTTTTTCCTATATTGCCATAAGCATATTAAAGTGTGCAACACTGTGAAAGGCACCAAAAGGAAAGGGAAAAAGGGGAAAATGCAGATCTTAAGGTGCTTGTTTATTATAGCATTGTATAACATTATAACTATCATAAAGCTGTGTTCACAGACTAGGGTGATATACCGCAGTAGGCCATAGTATGATTTCATTATTTTGGTATACATTTTGTGGCTTTAGAGAATAATTTATGATTTAATATGTTGTACAAACTTAAGCAATTACAATCTATTAATAAACAAAAGTTAAATCACACCTTAGTATAAAATGTAACTAGGAAACTGGACTTCATTGGGAAAGAGTATCAAAAATAAGTTTTAGTTTTCATCACTTGATCTATTGCTCAGAATCTCTTCTCTTTGAATGGAAGGCCTAACCTGATCTAATCTGCCTCCATTGTTCCCCAGGCCTTTTTTGCTCAATTTACTTGCAGCCAAAGTAGGAATGAAGCTATAGTGGCTTTCAAACCTTGAAGGTTATGTCTGCAAAAACTAGGTTGGTTGAATAATAGCACATTTGCATTGTGGTTAATGATTATTAAGAATTCATTAGCCATAGCATTTCTGATGGCCTGTCTTTTCATTAAATATATAAACATAATGGTTGCTTTCTTTGCAACATATATTTGTATAATTTTTCTTTCAGAAGGTACATACAAGTAACTGAAATTCACTCTTGTTGCAGTCTTTATCCCCACCTCTACTCAAGAGCATATATTAATTTTAGAAATCCCGATGACATCCTTCTTTTTAGAGATCGCTTTGATGGCTATGTCTTCATTGACAATAAAGGTAACTCATAAATTACTCATAAAGGATCCATAAAAATGTGTGGAACACAATAGAGCCCCAAATTTATGTTGCTAAGTGAGAAATTTGTTGCGAGTTTTGCCCCATTTAATGACTTTTTTTGCCATATTTGTTAAGTGCAGTTGTTAAATTAGTAACAAGGTTGTTAAGTGAATCTGGCTTCCCCATTGACCATTTTTGTCAGAAGGTTGCAAAAAGGGATCGCATGACCCTAAGACACTGCAAACGTTATAAATATGAACCAGTTGTCAAGTATCCGAATGTAAATTTGAATGATGATGGGGATGCTGTAACGGTCATAAGTGTGAAAAATGGTCATAAGTCACTTTTTTCAGTGCTGTTGTAACTTCAAACGGTCACTAAATGAATTGTTGTGAGTCAAGGACTACCTGTACACAGATTGGTGGATAATTCAGCAAATCTGTAGTGACATCAAATATCTCAGCAGGTTTGGAAAGAATTCCATATATCATTATGTTTGGCAGCTATTCTTAAAAATTTTAGTAACTGTTGAAATGATTTTATTTGTTCAAGGATTTTATTTTTGTTGTATTGCTGCTGACTTTACATTCTGAATTTTACTGTATCTGTATTATTCCATTTGCTGCTGTGCTTCTTTAGTCTGCTTTTTATCTAACCACATTTGAGCTTGGGAATTATTTTAGTATACTTTAATGTAGTTTAAGTCAATAGGCTAAAAAACCAGAAGACTGTGAATTCTAGTCCTGCCTTAGATATGGAGCCAGCCAGATGACCATGAGCCAGTCACTCCCTCTCAGCCCTAGGAAGAAGGCAAGGGCAAGCCATTTTTCAAATCTTGCCAAGAAAACTTTAGGGATTTGTTCAGATAGTAAAAAATGAGGGTACAACCAATGTTTTTCTTACTTCAAACAATTTTTGAAGCAAAAGATATAAATATGAAAAACAATACTATAACAAAAGAGGAAGTAGCATTAGTCAATACTGAATATATAAACTAGTGATAAAAACTATGAAGCAGTCCTGAGTACAGTGAATTTTCAAGAAAGATATTACCACTATATAGACAATACCCCACATGTCCAGTATGGGTTTTTTTCTCTAGTGTAACTTTCTTTCACTGGGTACTGGATAACTAGCTTTAGTGTCGTCTCTTACCTACCACTGCTGAATCTGAAACAAACCATCTAACTTCCCACACACACACACACCCTGGTTTGGTTTCTACTATTTTCAGGGGTCCTATTTCCCTTATTTCCCATAGAATCAAAATCAAATGAAGTATTAGTACTGCTTTATAAATCCTTAGTAAGGCCACATCTGGAATACTACATCCAATTTTGCTAACTACATTACAAAAAAAGATGTCGAGACTTTGGAAAAAGTGCAAAGAGGAGCAACTAAGATAATGAAAGGCCTGGAGACAAAAACATATGAAGAACGGTTGCCAGATTTGGATGTAGTTAGTCTGGAGAAAAGGACTGGGGTGACATGATAACAGTATTCCAGTATTTTAGGGGCCACCACAAAGAAGGGGGGGGTCAACTTATTTTCCAAAGCACCAGAAAGCAAGACAAGAAACAATGGATGGAAACTAATCAAGGAGATAACAATCTGGAATTAAGGAGAAACTTCCTAACAGTGAGGACAATTAATCAGTGGAACAGCTTGCCTTCAGAAGTTGTAGGTGCTTCATCACTGGAGATTTATAAGAAAAGACAAGACAGCCACCTGTCTGAAATGGCATAGGGTCTCCTGCTTGAGCAGGGAATTGGACTAGGGTTGGACTAGAAGACCCCCAAGGTCCATTTCAGCAATATTCTGATCTTATTTCCACAACAATAGCAATCTGCTTAGCTGTATTTACAGACCTTTGCAATATAGTTTTAAACCTATCATGATGCAGAGAAATCTGCTGCATGTTGTAGTCTGCTAAAGGCACAAGGCTTCTTTTACTACTGCTGAGCTTGCTTGTTTGCACTTTTAGCAAACTCATGTTACTAAGTATCTAATGATGGTTTACTCCAGTTGATACACAGGAATGAGGTAGTAATCTTGTGGATTTGCTTCGTGATTGTTCCACCGTTATTCAGCTTCCTCTAGGCTAGTTTTCCTCTAGAAGAGCTTTCTCTACCATGATAGCCGATATGTTGGTCTTCATCACACTTGGGAAGACATTAGAGTAGGGGACCCAACTGGGGTGGACTTCAAAAATTCTAGCAACAGGTTCCCTGCCCGGTTGCTGAGTGGGCGTGGCCATGGTGGGCGTGGCCTGGTTGGCCTCCTGCACCATGAGGGGGGGGCGTTTTCATCCTCCCCAGCCTCCAGAGGCTTATCACCCCAAACAAAATGTAATAATGGTGTATGTATTAATATGTATGTATTAATTCTTTACATCCTCTTGGGTTTTTACAGCCTTTCACTCCGTTCATAATGGACAGGTCTGCAGCACATGGGGTGCCTTTCACTTCAAGACATTTGATGATGACATCTATAATTTTCCTGGAGTCTGCAATTACATATTTGCCTCCCATTGCACTAAAGCATTTGAGGACTTCAACATACAAATTAGACACCAAACAGTGGGGAACACCTCCACAATTAGCTATGTCACCGTGATGCTGGCTGGAACAAGTTTTAAAATGGAAAAGGATCAAATTTTGGTAAATGACAAACGGTAAGTCCTTAGTTCTGCATGCTGAATAGTTATGTTTTGTGGAGATTCTCATCTAGAATTCACAATCTATTCTGAATTTTGTATTCCTCAAAATTTTCATGTGGAAGTATGGACTGCAGACATAGACATTCACACAAGAGAGAGATAAGAGAGGGGAAATCATGCACTGTGACACAAACTCAGCCCTTACATATTTGCATACAACCCAAGACCATAAATGCGAAGGGGCAGAAAATGTATTGTGATAACACATACGCACATTAAGTCATAATCATAGTTAGTATTGACAACTGTCACCAAACATGCCTGAAAATGCAGATGTTTGTAATGTCAAAACACTTGCAAATGAGTACAAGATTTGAGGACATCCTAAGTGGCATTATTTCAAACATGCAAGATGAAGACAAGTTAGATTTTTCAGACCAGTTTCTGTTGCTTCTAATTTTTGGAACATGAATAAAGAAACAAGCAGAATACCGTGATAAGAAGTTATGTATTGTATACATGTGGAAGAAAATAAGTCCAAATACTTACATCATCTCATCAGATTAACTTTTTTTTCTGTTGTGGGTTTTAAATATAGGAAGGGTTGCATTCCTTAGGTGAGTTGATAGCTATGTGACCAAAGAATCTGAAGAGGCTAGATAATGGCTAGAAGAAATTATCCATCAGAAACTGTTCTTCTAACCAACAGGAGATGGCAAGAACAAATTACTGTGGTGTTATATAGATTTGGAAAGGGATAAGAAGTTTTGTTTAGGTTTCATATATTTGCTATCTCTTTAAATTCACCTTCACTGATGAAGGTCCCTGCCTATTGACATGCTGATTGAAATTAATTGGTGGAACATTCAGAGAATCTTAACTGGGAGTAGCTTGCCTACAGGCACATCTGTATTTACTATTTAAGTTTTTTGTGTCTGGTGTTTACTGGGCATATTTAAGCCAATTTAAGAAAATCCTATCCAGATTGAGACACCTAGGCAACAGTTTGCAAGGTATTTATGCTAAACTGTAAACTCTATGACCTTCCATTGGTCAGTTACCCACTCACTCCCTTCTTTCTTGTGAAAACAATTGTCAATCACCTTCTTTCACATGGATAGCCTTACAGAATGGAATGGAATGGAATAGAATAGAATAGAATAGAATCTGGAAGGGATCTTGGAGGTCATCTAGTCCAGCCCGCTGCTCAAGCAGGAAAACCTCTAGCATCTCAGACAAGTGACTATCCAGTCTCTTCTTAAAAACCTCCAGTGTTGTAATGCCCACGATTTCTGGAGGCAAGCTGTTCCACTGGCTAATTGTCCTCACTATTAGGAAGTTTCTCCTTTATTCTTTACAAGATGTATATACATGTGTGTATTTGTGCCTGTGTAGACAAAGTTGAATTTTAATATACAAAGATAAAGTGTGAAAATATGCAGGCATAAGAAGAAATCCTTTTACGGAATAATCCTTTCTTACCGCCTTACAGATTTTAGAGCTATCTGTATAATGAATGTTGTAATAATGCAATTGTTGGTGTATGGGTAGGTCTCAACTTACGACCACAGTTGATCCCAAAATTTCCATTGCTAAGCAAGGTAGTTGTTAAGTGAGTTTTGCCCCATTTTTTATCTTCCTTGCCACAGTTGTTAAATGAATCACTGTAGTTATTAAGTGACCCATGCGGTCATTAAAGCGAATCTGGCTTCCCCATTGACTTTGCTTCTCAGAAGATTGCAAAAGGTGACCACATGGCCTCAGGAAATCACAACTGTCATAAATACATGCCAGTTGCCAAGCATCTGAATTTTGATCACATGGCCAAAGGTGCAAAGCTTATATTGCAAAGGTCATAAGCGTGAAAAAGTGTCACTTTTTTCAGTGCTGTTGTCACTTTGAATGGTCACTAAACAAATGGCTGTAAGTCAATGACTACTAGCTTTATAAATAGCTGCTGATTTGAATGAGGGCAGAAACGCTTTTAATTACTATTTTTTCTTCCCTGAATTTGTTAAGTTTCTCCATGAGTGTATTATTAAGTCTGTCACTGCATTATTTTATTGTTTTTCTAGTCATTCATAACTGAGTATTATCACAGCACTCACATTAACTATAATTCTAAAATTATTACAGGTCATAATAAGTAATGACTCAGTTGAAGGGGCATTCCTGCCTCTTCAAAATAGTCAATGACCTATTTGAAATACTCAGGAGCACTCAATGTAATATGAAAAAGCACATTTAGAAAGTAGGGAGTAGAACAGAAATTGAGCACATCTAGCACTAGTGGATAGATATAAAGACAATGGTGACTATTTAAGCTACTAGTTACCTGTTCTGCCCGTATCTTTTATATTAACAATAATACAAAACATGATCAAGACACCAATACCCCTTTTCAAAAAAAAAACATGAAATCTTGAGTAAATACTGCATCCCTAAAATTCCAGCCCAAAAAATAAATAAATAAATAAAAAATGGGGCATGTAGAAAAATTGTGACATAAATGACACTGTATTTCTGATGAATTCTTATCAGGATTCAGTTACCTTACAATGGACCTGGATTTGAAATAGAGAATTATTTCAACTACATTAAAGTGAATTGTAAAATTGGCTTAACCCTAATGTGGAATGAAGGAGACAGTCTAATGGTAAGTATATAATGATGTAGAACTGATAAATGTGAGCTGTAACAAAATAGGGATGGATGGATGGAATCTAGTTTCAGATGCCAGCTTCTTCCAAAATACTCTATGCTATTCTCAGTTTTCTGTTTTTGTCTCTACTACGATTCCTACATTCTGTGATTTCTGATCACTCTCACTTTTACACCCCACATAGAGAGACAACTGAAGTTACGCTATTTTTATGCTTGATGCAGAGTTCCCAATAGTGCTAAAAGCCAAGTGGACAATAATCAAATTGCATAACCATTGAAAAAAACACTAGCTGCTTACTGGGGCAAGGCTTTGCTTAAGACACATAAATAAGACCACACATTACAACCACATATGTCACAGATCATCCCTCTCAATACAGATATGATCACTAAAGTTCAAAAGTCAAGTTTATTTGCAAGGAAATCCTCTTAGAAGTGGCAGTTACATACTGAAATGTTCTCCCTCACTGCCTGAGGGAGCTTCGTTTCATCATTCAAATCGGGTAATAATGAAAATAGATGGCTACGCTGGAATCATAACTCTACATTTAAGTTCAAGTTTAATGTAATGCAAAGAGATAGATCAAATTAAGAATTAATCAATTGGCAAACCAAGGTAGTATAATAATTAAAGTAAGACTTCAACTGGGGAGTCCCAGGTTTAATCTCCATTGAAACATGGCCAAGGCAATCATTCTTCTCTGGTTGATCTATCTTACAAATTGTTGTTTTAGGATAAGCTTAAGGAATGATCTTCTATATAACAGCTTGAGTTCTCAGAGAAAAAGTAGGATATAAATGCAATAAAATAAGACATTGAGTAGAAATACCAAAGTCATACTTCTTCTTCCTTTAAACTTTTCAGATTAGCTATAAAAATAAGGAATGTTCTTTCAAATGCTCTTATGTACAGCTTTATATAACTATTATGTTGCCAATAATGGTCCTAGATAATGATCCTTTATTTAAAAACGTTTTCAAATTGAAGTAAGCTACTAAGCATGTTTCTACACCTGACATTTGATTTCTATTTTTAAAAATGAAAGCACATTTAGATTATATATTTTACATATATACAGGTCTGTAATCACAAATTTTCATTGTCTGATAACTTATTAGTTTCATAGGTTGTAACCTCACTTGCAAATTTGGTGTTTGAGGGGTGTTTCCCTCCTCAAAAGTACAAAAATGATAAGGGAAACAAAGGGGTTGCTTTTGGTAGAATGAGTACAATGAAAATTAGGTTGTTATGAATAATATTGAGTTTATAACTCACAAAGGAAACCCCAATTTTCCATCCAATAAATTCACTTTGCATTGTTGAAACACAACTTTGATAGACACTATTTTGGTTTATCTAGTGCAGGCATTGTCTTGAATTTCTAATATTTATTAGGGAGAGTTAATCTGTTACATGTTATCAACCTTCTTATATGTAATTTCAGCTGGAACTTGATAAAAAATATGCCAATCAGACCTGTGGACTTTGTGGAGATTTTAATGGCATTCCAAAGTACAAAGAATTTTATTTTGAGAGTAAGTATATAAAAAAGGGCTTTTTGAATTTATTTATCACAGTTTATCCCACTTTATTCAAGAAATGCTACAGAAGCATACTGTAGTTTTTCATAATCCTGAATTTTTCAATATGGTGGAATAGCAGAAAAACCATTTTTTCCCTCAAAATCTTGATCATTAGTATTAACAACCTGGTAATTTTGCTTCATACCTGTCATTCTTCACTTTTTACATCTTTGGACATTGGATGAATATTAGGTTCATCAAAACAAAAATGTTCTCAAACTTTAAATGTTCTCAAAAGTAGAATTAGTACTTTAATCACCAGTTCTCTGACTTAAGAATATCAAATCATTTGTGATTTCAAAATAATATGTTGATATTTTATTATTTTAAGTTTGAAAGTAACTATATGACATTTGGGACTAAAACAAGATGCTTTTTTCCTCTTTAACCACAATATCAGGATCATAAATTGTATTGAAAAGTTAAACAAAAACAAAAACAAAAATCCTATATTATCCAGTGGCAAAGTACGTCTATAGTGGCGTCAAGAAAAACTGCACAATGTCTATGTAATTACCAGGAATCAATCTTAACTCAAGAGTGTCTTTTCATTTTTCCCATCTCCCCTTATTAAATCACCTCGTACTTTACGTAGAGACAGATTCTTACATCAATATAATTTCTTATGAAAAACGTATATTCTCTCTCATGTTGAGGTGCTACAAACGTATATTCTCTCTCATGTTGAGGTGCTACAAACAGGAAAGAGCTCTTTAACTTATTGGGGGTTAGATTTAGATTAATTGTGCTTTTCTGGAAGCCACACAGACCTTAATGTTTGATAAACTTTCATAGATAATTTAACATGACTTTCCTGAAAGGAAATCTTAGACAGAGGTACTACTAGCATACAAATCTCTATTATGACTTTATTTTTTGAAGATGCCCCCATAACAGACTTCCAGTTTGGGAATCAATGGAAGGTGAATGATCCAACAGAAGATTGTGATGATCCTATACCACCTCCTCAGAAGAATTGCATTGATGAATATGTGAGAATTTTCTTTCTTGTTCTTCTGCTTTGCATTTCTCTGCTTTGCAAAAAGGATTCTAGACTCTTACACTTAAAATTTATTAGTTGCCATTTCATTGAAAACAATTGATTCTCTCTCAATCCACTCCACGGCTCCATTTTTATAATATTGTGTGATGGAAGGTAGAGAGGAGCTGAATTTCCAGGAGGGAATGCATTCGAGAGGAATAAGAGGCAAACTCAGTCTAGATGTTATGAATGAGAAGAAGAGAGTGAAGACAGTTCTGCTTTAATAGTTCACAGAGTATATTGTAGATGCAGATTAGTAGAGTGCTCAGTCTGGCAAGATTTTGCCTATGTATGAAACAATAAAGAATTCAGCTCGGAAGAATTACGATGTATTGATCTTGGTTTGGGGTCTGACATCTTAGGTCGGAATCTAACTTTGAAGGAAGGGGCTTATGTTACTGTGTAAAATATAGTAATCTAATCAATGATATAAGCATGAAAAATGAGGGCTTGTTTTTTTAAGGGAAAGACCCCATTTTAGAAGGAAATTATTTCATAAAATCTTTTGCCTTTTGTTTTTCCATCTAGAATATTTGTCGGAAAGTACTAACTGGTTCTGCATTTTCTGAATGTAATGATATTGTCAGTGTGAATAGCTACATTGATGCTTGTGTACATGACTTGTGTCTCTGTGATGAAGTTGAAAAATCCTCCTGTCTCTGTGACACTTTTACTGAATACTCTCGACAATGTGCTCATGCGGGTGGACAACCTCAAAACTGGAGAAGTCCAGAACTGTGCCGTAAGTATAAACATCTGCCAAACAAGTGACCAAAGTAATTTGAATCTAATCTCTCCCTCTAGATCATGGGTGTCAAACTTGTGGCGTCATGTTGCTGTCACGGGACGTTTCCTAATGTTTTACCCCTTTGCGGAGCTGGGGTGGGCGTGGCCTGCTCATGACACATCCAGCCCATAGACCACCAGTTTGACTCCCCTGCTCTAGACTTCTTCAGGATTCTTGATTCAGATTCATTTTCTAGTTGAAAGTATGGAAATGAAAAGCTGCTGCCAAAACAAGAAACTATAAAATTGGAAGGTTGAAAATGTATGAGTGAATAGATTTCTACTTGCAACAGTACATAATAAATAAATATTACATTACAAATAAAATATTGCATTTCACAGATTTCTGTACTAGTTTTAGAGTTATGAACAGCTTGAAGGATCAGCAAAGATGCAAGTCTTACCTTCCCAGGCAATACACAGTTCAAAGGAATTGGGAAAGTCGCAAAGACTACAAACTTAATCATACTTCAAAAATACAGAAGCATATTAGCCCTATTCTTTAAGCAATGAGATGAAGAAAGCAACTGGATGAACAACTGGATGTGTGCTTGTGTGTGGCAAGCTCTGTTTTTTCTGCTCAATTATTCAGCTAAGATGAGAAACAGCTGAACTGGGTTATCAATCACTGAGGAATCATGTTCTCGCTTACATTGTTTCTGCTTTCAGTAAGTCTTGAACAATGAAACATCAAAGGAAAAGGAGAGAAAAACTCAGAACAGATATCTTCTCTCTGTGTGTGTGTGCACGTGTGTGCGTGTGTGTCCATCAAAGAATAATAATGGATGTATATAAATTATAAACTATTTGGCTAAATTGGCAAGCATTCATAGACCATAAATAAAGAACATGAAATATATGCAAAAAACAAGAGACAGATGGTAGGATGGGCTATGTAGCCACTTTAATTTAAAAATGATTTCTGAAAACAATGGATTTCATTCAAAACAATTAACTATGAATGACAGTTGCTACTTGGGGCTGCATCCTGTATTACTGCAATGTGTTGTACTTGAGGTCACCTCGGGAGACTATCCAAATGCTGATAGTTTATAAAATATAGTGGCCTACCTGTTACCTGACACATGTCCCGCAGGAAGCATTTTACCTGTGCTGTGACCCCTACATTGGCTTCAAGTAGCAAGTGGCTTCCAAGCACAAATTGAAGTGCTAGTTTTGCTGTATTAAAAACCTATATTTCTGGCACCTACATATTCTCAGAATTCCATTCTTCAACCTGGATTGAACGTACCAAGAGAAACTATATTGGTTCTCCCCATACAGTAAGGGGAGAAACACTGAGACACTATTTTTCTATGGCAGCAATCAGGCAAATCTCGTTTTCAAACGATGCTGAAAACCAAGCTCTTCCACAGAGCTTTTGTAGTATGAGCGACCGCTGTGTGATTTTTTGCTATTTGTTGATTTTGGTTGGGATATTATGACGATAAAAGTTGATGATTAAGATGCAATTGTCCTGTTATCATGGATGTCTTATCTCATGTATCTTTGTTAACTAATGAGAATTCTTTCAAATTATGGCATGTTGCAAGTCTAATGAAGGACATGATACATATTACTTATAATGATTCTCTGTCAGGCTTATTTTATGCACAGCATACTGTGTGGAGAAGTGACCTGGTCATACTCTTCTTATTTCAGCAATATCATGCCCTTCGGGTATGCAACATCAAGAATGTGGATCACCTTGTGCAAATACTTGTACTAATTCTGAAAGATCTCGTGTCTGTGAGGATCACTGCGTAAATGGCTGCTTTTGTCCACCTGGTGAGCTGCCATCTTCAACGTAAATTATTTTGTTACCGAGGGGGGAGGGAAATGAGAGGATATGGTGCTAGGTATGCATACTGTACTACGGTCTATGAACACAATAATAAAATAGTATTATCTACTATATATACTCCCTTCAGTACTTTCTAAAAAAAAATGGTATAGAAGAATTTCAATGAAAATCAAATGAAACTGTTCTGACACATGTTGAAAATCCACTATAATTTATTTTTCCCCATAGGAACTGTTCTGGATGACATCAATAGCAAAGCCTGCATTCCCTTTGAGCAATGTTCCTGCATTTATAATGGAGAATCCTATGCTCCAGGGATGACATATTCAGCTCCATGCCGTTCCTGGTAATTAATATCTTTTGATACATTCAACCAATGTTTTGTGCAGGAATCTAGTTTTCATCGGTGTTATCAATATTTTTTTATTTGTAATTCCTGATTTTGGGCTCTGATCTAAAGTCTGTACTTCCATTTAACCTCTCAGAATGCATATATTACGTATGGCTATTAGTCTATCCTTCAGACTCATTCAAAAGGACGATTCTGCTGGAAATTTGAAACTAGCCGGGTAACTAAAGAACAGCAGTTAACTAATGAACATATTGTTAAACTAAGACTGTTCAGGAGAGAGAAGAAAATAGAATTCCACCTTTTGCAGGTATTGTTCACTGTGACTGACAAAAGCTTTGCAAGATCAGAGACAAAGGCTTTCTCATGCTTGTAGCTATTACCTCTTCTGGTAATTGTTCCAAATGTACAGTGGAAGACAATACATCTTTTTTATTAGCAGATAAGCATTCAGAAATCTCAAAAAGAATTGCAAAATATTGCTCAATCGTGGTTGCAGCAAGGAAACATTGGACATAATTAAGCACTTATTACCATTCCAGATAATAAGCTATACATTTTTCTCTTTAATATTTTAGTGCATGGTTTCACATTAATGTTTGATATTATATTGGTATGGCAGCATAAATAAATAAACCTACATGTAAACAGATCCTGCATTCTATCAGTTTCTGGGAAATGAAGCTATGATCATGTAGTAGATCATGCCTACCATAGTTTTTGAATTAATAGATAATATCGATTGACTCAGTCAAACTAAGTATCTATATTTACGTATTCAAAATGGAGATTTAATTGATACCATAGCAAAATAATACAAGTAAAGTAAAGTACTTTTTCTTCAAAGTCAAATCCCTAATTTTAGATTCTCTATCTTCCAGTGTCTGTAGTGGTGGTGAGTGGAATTGCACAGAGCTTCCTTGTCGTGGTATTTGCTCAATAGAAGGAGGATCACATATCTCCACCTATGATGAAGTGTGGTATAATTTCCATGGAAAGTGTAATTATATTCTAACTAAGGCAAGTCATCTAAGATTTCACATTAGCAAAAATGTCCTTAGGTACACAACCTAAACCTGAGCTTCTATTTCTGGAATTATAAAATTACATTTATTGTTCCTGATGTCAATCCATTGCTATAAATATCAAATCACACAGTTTATCCAGTTTCCGTTTCTAGATTTTATTTATATTTTGCATCTTTCCTTATAAAATGGTAGCTATCTATTACATTTGTACATTAAAAATAGAAATTCTTGGTTGATGGAGAAGAACTTCACTAAGCTATTGTTTTCTTTCCAGATGTAAATGATAACCATTTTAATCTATTAGTGTGATCTAAAAAGCAGATAAGAGTTTTGTATGCTGCACAATAAAGTGGTTTGATAATGAAAACAAAATTAAGCTAGCTAGGAAGAGACTGAACAAGTAGGAAAATGCTCTAACTAAATCTGGCTCTTCACTTCTCTGTTCTAATAAGATTGGTTCAACATTTAATATTATAAAAAAGAAAATAAATGAGAATTTCCTGTTTTTCCAACCAAGTTGGACTCAAATTATTCCCTTTCTTTGCAAAGTCAACCAAATTACTACAGAAGTTATCCCAAAATATTTTTAAAGTAGCATCCTTGAAATCTGTCTGTTGTGTTATTATCTTTTTCCTGATCTCTCTCCCCCAGATTTGTGAAGAAGAAACCTTTACTGTTCTTGGAGATCTTGGGCCATGTGGCTTCACAGAGTCTGATACTTGCTTAAAAATGGTGGCTCTTACCATCAATGGAGGAGAAACTGTAAGAACCATAATGAATCAAAATGGCTCAGGTGCCATTGAGTTCAGAATCTGCATGTGATCATTAGGCTTGCCTACCAATCTAAAAAATATCTTTTGCTGGCAAAATAATGACATCTCTAATAAGCAGAATTCAGTTCTTTTTCTAGATTTAAACAATAATTTCATTGCTAGAAGTAAAATGAAGAAGCTTTGAAACTTTGGATTACAGCAGTTTAATTTCCTTTTCCTCTTAAGTAACAGTTCAGTTAAATTACTATCAATAATTAAACCAAATTAAATTAAATAATTTATTTAAATATTAATTGACGAGAGGTGAGAATTTTACTTAGCACTTGTAATGTCTCTCCCTTCTTACCTTTCCTTTGCCTACTTTCCCTCCCTTCCCATATAATTCATTTATATTTACAAACATATCCACATTGATATGTATATGAATAACATTAATATGTAGCTGTTAATGTACTCTTGAGAAAAACAAAATAAAACACTGTGAGGAATTGGACATTGCTCAATCTTGCTCATAGACCATTCTCCTTCAAGAAAGGGAAGAATGGCTTCCAATAGTTTCTGTCACCCTTTAAAAACCTACCTGAAGAGTTGAAAGATACTTTGGAAGAGCATAGGAAATATCACAGTAGATGACCAAAAGAATTGTTCATGTGAGGAAGAATTTGCAACTGATAGGATGGATGGTAGCTGTTTTATAAATTCTACCCTGTACGCCTTTCCAGAAGCCATAAGCTGTGTCTTCGCTCTACTGTAATGGAAGGATAGGAGAGAGTTAGATATTAACTGCTTTGAATCACACACACAGACTGAACATAGCTCAGACTTGTTTCTTTAGATGTTCATTTCTTGATTAGTTTGTTGTTAGAGAA
Organism: Oxyrhabdium leporinum; assembly: GCA_032468155.1. NCBI lineage: Eukaryota > Metazoa > Chordata > Lepidosauria > Squamata > Cyclocoridae > Oxyrhabdium > Oxyrhabdium leporinum. The sequence goes on from JANHFL010005207.1 coordinate 83,939, forward strand.
TTTTGACATCTTCTACCCTTTCTCTGTATGATGGCCTTTACTGAATGACCAGCCTATTCAGCCTATTCATGATAGATAGATAGATAGATAGATAGATAGATAGATAGATAGATAGATAGATAGATAGATAGATAGATAGATAGA
>JANHFL010005207.1:97171-112922 GCA_032468155.1 Oxyrhabdium leporinum
AAGGCTGAGTCAACCTTGAGCCTAGTGGGATTTGAACCGCTAGATTGAATCAGCAGAAGTGGCCTGCAGTTCAACACACTAACCACTGCGCCACCTAGGCTCAGCACAATATGTGAATTCAGTCTTTCAAAAATGATTTATTCACATTGATATTTTGTCCATGGATATGTAAGGTATCTTGAATGAAAGATAAAAGTAAAGATATCTTTAATTATGTAAAGTTGGATGTCTGCTTGGTAGTTTGAAATCCAATTTTGTCTCCATGTAAGCCATGTACATTTCAGCATTCTTGTAATCTTTATATACCCTTTATGTATTGTTTTAAACAGGATCTCAATACTACTGATTCATCATTGTGTACAGAAAGGTAATTCAAAAGATGAACTAAGCAGGTCACTCTAATACCATTGTAATATCTGAAATGTTTTTTTTACTTTGTAGACTATGTTGTTTCCTTGAATGCTTCTGATGAATTCTTGAAAAACCGAATCATGAATCTCCCTGAAAGCATTGTTGCTGGAACGCATTATGCCCAGGATCGATACTTAAGATCCCTCAGTCTTTTTAGGGACTTAAACACTGAGGATGAAACTGTTCTCAACTATTTTGATGAAATAGAAATACATCCACAATATATTGGTATGATATAAAATACATTTAATTCCATTTCATCTTATCTATTATTATGATCTTTTGTGTCATTTTCATGTACTATCAATAGATAACAAATGATTAAAATTACAACATGCATAGTATTATATGTCAAATTTGGTTAAGCCAATTTGAAAACAGCAAATGAAGGGAAACAAGAAAATAGCTTAATTATTTTAATTATGCCTTCCGGTCTCAATTTCTCATACCGAGCCAATTTTCCCAACATGTGAAAAGGAAGTCATAAAAGAGAATTAAAATATAAAAAGGGATTATTGCCCTCCACAGTCGGCATATGTAACCTCAGCTGCATTGTGAGGTAATTAAAGAAACCAACACTTTTATAAAATCCAGACAGCATCTGTTTCACCACAATAATAATCACTAAATTAAGAAAATAAAACTAACATCAGGTCAAATGATATGTTATTAATAGCAATGGGATAAATTTGGGTGACTTTTTTCAGATGAAAAGCCAGACTGATGATTGGAGAAATTTTTGATTATGACTGGGGAGACCAGCAAAAGGTGAAGTTACAGTGGGAATAGGCTCCAGACTGGCATCTACTTTATACCCTGCCTATTCATGCATTTTCCACACAACAAATCCTTTTCTCACACATGAACCTATTCACACTTGTCAAGTGAATGTGAGCTCCCTTTGAAGAATCTTCTCACAAAATCAGATACATTTAAGATAATCTTTCTAAATGATCTACTTATAAGCTGCTTTATTCAGATATATGGCAGTTGATTATTTTAAGTTATAGATATCCTTATTTCTTTTACTACAGGTAGTCCTCAACTTATGACCACAATTGAACCCAAAATTTCCATTGCTAAGCAAGGCAGTGGTTAAATTAGTTTTGCCCTATTTTACAATCTTTCTTGCCACAGTTAAATGAATCACTACAGCTGTTAAGCTAGTAACACAGTTGTTAAGTGAATCTGACTTCCCCATTGACTTTGCTTAATAGAAGATCACAAAAGCTGATCACACGACATTGCAACAATCATAAATACATACCAGTTGTCAAGCAGCTGAATTTTGATCAAATCACCACAGGGATGCTGTAATAGACATGTGAGAAATGTTCATAAGTCACTTTTTTCAGCGGCGTTATAACCTCAAATGGTCACTAAACAGATGGTTGTAAGTCAAGGACTACCTGTATTCAGAAGCTATTTGTTTATTGATAAAAGTGGTAGACAAGAGAAGGGTAGGCCCAAATTCAAATCCCTCAATTATGCAGTCTCAATGTTCTATCTCTTTTCAGTGATAGTGAGAATAATAGTTTTGCTGTCAAACTGCTTCCAAGGGTTCCTCAACTACTGATATTTATGATGGGATACCACCAATCAAGTTAGATCTCCTGATGTACCTTAATTGTCCATCTTGAATTTGTTAATACTCGGTCAGAGCCTTCCCATGCTAATCTACTGTAGGAAAAAGAGAAAACAACATGTAGCTCAAAACACAGAAGGAAATGTTTTAATGTCCACAGAAGGACAAAGGTTTTAATGAGAAATGCCACTATTAAACCAAATCCCTAGAAACAAAATGGATTATGGTTACCTAAGTTTCCAATAGAAGAGAATATATTGTATGTAACTCAGGGTTGAAAGGGGGAGTCCTTGGTTCTCTCTGAGTTTGGTTGTTTTCTTGCAGACATTTCTTTACCCAATTAGGCAATATTGTTAGTTACATGTATTTGTTTATATTTGCATGCTGATCATTTATTTGCATGCTGATCATTTCGTTTATTGAGAAAAAGAGATTATAGGAAAAAAGTTTATCTTTCTCTGTCACAAACACAGGATTCCAAATAAAAACAGTAGTCACCTATGTAAAATTGTTATTGAATAGATTCATGGATTCCAGTACATGTTATAAAGAAGTATGGAGGGGCCTTGAACAAGGAATTCAATAGCTGTTAGGTGAATGCCAACTTAGCCTTGGAAGGGAGGATGGAGTGAAAAATAAATTAAAGATTACTCCACCTTGATTCTCTTTGGTATAATAGGATGAGAGGGAATTTCTGTTCAGGCTTTCAAGATTCTGTTTTAATTATTAATTAATCAATTGATAAATAAATTAACTAACTTTAATGATAGAATTCCAATAGTTCTTCTGATATCTGTTTCCTGGCCTGGTCAATCTCAAAAGAGAAGTACCTGTTCAGAATTTATTGAAGAGAGGATAGTTGGAGAAAGATTGTGTGTACCTTCTGCTTGAGTGGTCCTCTCCTCAGCACTATACAGTCTTATAGAATAAGGGAGATATAAAAGGCTGCTGTTTTTGAGAAGCTTGTTTGACTTTGTCCAGTCAGGCAAAATGCTTCTTCTCTGATGTCCTGTGTCTAACCAGTAAACCAGAAAATTACAAAGTGGCTAGTTAGAAAAGGTTTTCAACATGGTTAAGGATTTTATTTGGAAAACAAAAGATGAATTCCATCTTTTAAGCATAGGGGACTTATCATATGCTTTGAAGAAACACTGTTGTGTCATACCAGAATCAGTGTATTGCATATCTTACAAGATAGTTAAAATTAGAGAAAGAACTATATATGTTGCCTAGAGGTCCTGGAGGAAAAATGCGATATAAATATGAGAAGCAAATGAATTAAATGACTGCTTAGATTTAAAGCTATCATAGTGGAATGTCCACAATTTTATATTTTCTTGCTGTTATCAATAACAGTTATAGAGCCATAGATATTCCATGTCTACTTTTTAGAACTGTTTTGATGAATAGTTTTGTACATTTGACAAATTTCATTACTTTTGCTCCACACATACATTATTCTGGGTTGTATTATACAAAAATACATGTCCCCTCAAATATTACAACACTATACATTTGCCTATATTAATAGAAAAATTATCTATTGAATATTGCTTTGGTGCCATTCATTTGCCATAATTTTTGCTAAATTTGCAAGGAGGCATTTTTAACAGTGAAAGCAACTGTCTTGTTTATAATAATTAAAAAGTAATAATGTTGAATGTAATTTTATGTAACTCACAATTTTTTTCTATCCTGCCTTTTTACGCTTGAAAGATGTTTCAAAATTTGAGGGCCTGGAAAACAGAGTTATAACAAAAGAAATAATCAAAAACATTGGTGAACCTAGAAATTATGGTATGACAGAAGAAGAAAAGGAAGAATTTGAACAGAAACTAGCAGAAGAATGCCTTGCTAGAGAAACTAAAAAAAAGGCTGACTTGGAGAAACAGGAGTTGGAAGAAAGGGCCCAAAAAATAGCAAACTGGGAAGAATGGGTAAGTTAATCCTAAATATAAGAAAATTTTAGCATATTTACAGATTTCTTACCAAAGGAGGAAAGAGCAAAAAAAAATCTCTTTCAGGAAGCACTATACAGATAGTCCTTGACTTACGAGAGTTCATTTAGTGACCGTTCAAAGATACAATGACACTGAAAAGTTACTTTTGATCATTACTTTTTTAATGACATTAAGTACAGTATATAAAAAGTGTTGTCAAAGAACAATCCCAAGTTACCTTTTGTTACCCATGCTCCTCAGATGAATTAGTTTCCTTATTTGATATTCTTTTAGGTTTTATTTTCTAAAGTCTTAACATCTCCAGAGCCTTTCTTCACAGGACTTAATTTCCAGTCCTCTGATAATCTTTCTTGATTTTCTCTGACTTTTTCCCACTTTCTTGGGGAACATGACTTCTGGGGAAGAGGCAAAATTGGATGCAATATTCAACTGGGCCTAATATAAAATAGACTTATCACTTCCTTTGATTTGGAAATTAATTTCTGTAAATGCAGTCTAAAGTTGCATTAATATTTTTTCCAGCCACATAACACTGCTAACTTATATCCAGTTTGTAAATCAACAATTATTACATCTTTTTCACATAAACTACTGCCAAGTATAACCTGTTCTATATATCTACCTGATTTTTTTTCTATACTAGCTTAGTGTTTTGTTAATGTTTCAGCCCATTTCTTTAAATTTTATTTTCGTCTTCTAGTATATTAGCATTATCTCATCTGCAAATCTGATAAGACTCATGTTACCTCTTCCTGCAACTCATAAATACAAATATTGAAAAGTATGAGGCCAAGGAATGAATCTTTTGACATCCCATTTGAAACCTCACTTCAATTTCATGAGGAATTTTTTGATTAGTGTTCTTTGTGTATAGTTTTCATACCTACTATATCCTTTAATCATCATGCCAGCATACACCTGCTAATCAAGATGTTATGTGGTACTTTTAAAAATTCTTTTGCTAGTATCAAAGTAGCAAAATGGTATCAAATTTTCTGTTTAGAGCATTCCCGCTAACTACTGTTGGAAGAAATTTCCCCAGTTCGTTCCCAGCTGGGACACACCACAGATGCTGAGAATAAATTGATGCAGAAGCCAGCTGCCAGAAAATTGAATTCTTTTAATGTAGGAAGGCAAGAAGCAAAAAGTGACACAGCTTGAGAGTTCCTGGCTTGCAAGCACCTTGGAAGTGTGAATCTGAGCCTTTTATGCTTAATTCCCCTGTGAAGCTCCTGCAGCTTGATGGGTTTTGATGTGTTTCTGATTGCCCTGCGTTTTGTTTTCCTGGGTTAATCTTGGTCCCAGGTCTTTTGTTTTTCCTGTCCTTGGGGTTTAATCCTGTCAGGGGCAGGAAAAGGGGAGTTTCGGTTTACCTTGAGTTTATTTTTAGCCTGATTCCCCTTATCTTAATGGCTCTACTTAAAGTGCTTCTGTTATCAGCTGAGTTTTCTGTTGTCAGCTGCTCTGAGTTTTCCTTTCAGCTGGTGCTTCTTGGTTTTCTTAAAGGGGGAAGGGCTGGCTTGAGTCTCTTGGCACTGTTTTCTGAAGTTTCTGGTGCTATGAGGTTTCTGACACTGTCCTTTTGGGGTGTACTTCCCACAACTTTTAGAGCTGAAATGAAAGGATTTACAATAATAATAATTAGAACAGCTTATATCCTATGACAATATTCTTAATATTATCAAACGTCTGTACATCCCAGGTCCTTTGGAATAACTCATAGTTGGACAAATATGCCAAATCCATTATAAACATCTGGCTGACTATGCCACCAACCATGATAATTTGTTATTGTTTGTACAACTTCAGGCTGATCTACTGAGATGGTCTAAATAAACGTAGATTCTCAAATATACTGTATCAAATTTCATAGCTTGATGTTATCCATTTAATGAACAGATACTGTCATTTAGCATCTGATTTGGACACTGATTTGGAAACATTTTATGTACAGTCAATATGTTCTACATTGCTCTATCACAGAACTTTGTAGGTTGAATTTCTTTTTGACACATTCAAGGGAGCACACATATTTCACAAGTGCCACTGAAGACTTTCCTGTTTCTGCATTTTATGTCTACTCTTTGCAGTTAAATTGCAGTGCAGCTTCTTTGTCATTATCAACATTATGGAATGAGAGATTTTATGGCAAAAAATCAGCAACCTGAATTAAACCCTATTTGACTCTGCATCAGTTTTCACAAAGCCTGAACCAGAGAACATTCCCAATTTTACATTATGTCAATGCTAGAGTATCTTCAAAATCAATCTTAATTTATGGCACAAATCCCTGATTCTGCTGTACTCCTCTCCCCCCCACACACACACATATAATTTTATACCAGTATGCTCAACAATTGTCTTTAGAGTTGCATGCATCTCAAGCATTTTTAAATTAGGTGCAGAAAATAAACAGCTCATCCTTGGAGACTTGGTGCTTAAAACCTGCATTCTGTTATCTTGGAGTTACACAGGATATCACATTTAAGCACGCTACCCTGGAGTAATAGAATTTTTAAGTAACACCACTTATCCAGTTTGTTCACTCTTATTAATCAGCTTCTAATTTATATTCCAATTCAGAACAACCACCATAAAATTTTCACAATATAATAAAAACAGATTATAAAATTAGATATGAGTTATAAAGTAATCAAGAGCTTGATGTTTTGTATTACTTTAAACATGCCAAACAGCTGAGAATACTACATACTGAAAAACAGTGAGGAATCTACACAAACAATTGGGACATACTTGTGTAACACTTCCAGTTCATCTGATACATCAAAGAAGGTCATTTTCATTCTAGTATTAGGTCTAAATCCAGACTGAAATAGATCTTGATAATCACTTTCATCTTGAAGTTGAGTTTTTATAAGGCTTAATGCAGCACAACAAAATAGAATGGTTGGGCTCAGTCCTTTGAGGTAGACAAATGAGGAAACAGATTCCACCAGAGGACTGAAATTATATTTTATTGACATTGACTCTAATAACATAATCTTGAAACCCTGATTGTACTTTACCTCCTCTCCCTCTTATAACCCAATGAATTAGGGTAGAGCCACCTTAGTCTTCTCCAAACTCTATCTTTTTTCCCAGGACTTAAGGAATGTTCCGGCCCTTTTTCCTGATATAATACTTCTTGCCTAAATCCTTCAAGATCATCTCCCTCATTGTTCACATCTGGGTAATAATAATTATGCAAACTTAATTGCAAAATTATGCAATTATGAGATGCAAGTGGGCTTTTTAAGGAGAGAAGAATAGCCATTTTAGGAAGGACCTAAGGGAAAATCAAAATTGAGCTGGAAGGAACTCATTGAGCTATTAATCCATCTGGTTGTGATGTTGTCTATCCCACATTTTTCTAGCGTACCAAGAAGTAGATTGTGGTCTACTTTGTCAAATGCCTTGCCGAAGTCTAAATATACTATGTCCACAGCATTTTGCTGGTCTAGTAATTTAGTCACTTTGTCAAATAGTGAAATAATATTTGTTTGGCATTATCTGTTTTTAACAAGCCTGTGCTGGCTACTAGTTATAACTATTTGTTTCTAGATGCTCACAGATCTGTTCTTTGATTATTTTTTCCAGTATCTTCCCAGGTATTGATGTTAGACTGATTGGTCTGTATTTTCCCGTGTCTGTATTTTCCTGTGTCTGTGGAACAACTGCGAGAGGTTCATTGGGATGGAGATGCATGGAACAGCATCAATGCACCAAGCAACGCTGGGACCAGAAATGGGGATTAGCTATGCCCAAGCTGCCACAGGGCCCTTGCCTTCCCAGTCCCAGCCCAGAATGATGGGATCGGTGACTCGGGGAATGGCAAGTCCCCAAGGGACAACTATCCCTCCCCAAGCGGTTCTGAGAAATCCCCAGTGCTTCAGGCTGCAGAGGGTAAGCAGGTACAAGTGATCTCCCAAGTGATCCCACAGGCGATGGGAGTGCCGTCAGGCTACATGCTGGTCTGGGATAACCAGAAAGCTTACTTCCTAAATCAAGTGTAGAGCTACCTGGACTGGTATTGAGCCAACTAACTGGATGACATAGCATGCATGGACACCATCACCACAAGCCTGGAGGGGGAAGTGGCAGACTTGGTGGTGTTCTTCCAAAATGAGAGAGCTCCGGAGTTGGGGAATGTTGATAACTTCATAGAGGAGTTCTGGGCTTTATTTGGGGACCCTTCACAGACCCACAAAGCTGAAACCTCCCTCCCTCCCTCCTTTCCTTTTTCACTGCATATTTGTTGACTTCTTGGCTAGTTAAATAATACGCAATAATTTTTAGCAACATAATTCAGTTTAGATTATGAACATGATACAAAATCAGTAGTAAATGTCTCAAAATGTAAACATAAGGCCACATACAAGTTTTATTCTTTTAATAAAAGGTTAAAATAACTGTAGGGAAACAAAAATAGATAACAGATTGCTACTTTCAAAATTAGAAGAAAGGACCTTTTCCTATTATAAATGAACTTTGGAGTTGGTGGTATGTCAATTAGTTAAACAGAAAAATCAAGCATTAAGTGTATTGCACATTCTCTAGAATTCAATTAATTTGTATGCTCCTCTTTTCAGGGTGAGGTCTGTGGACTGTGTGGGAACAGTGATGGAAATGGACTTAATGACTTTACAACTCGGAGTCGATCTGTAGTAGGTGATGTATTGGAGTTTGGAAATAGTTGGAAGGTATCACCCACATGCCCCGATGCCAAATGTGTCAAGGATCCTTGCTCCAAGAATCCTTATAGGAAAGCTTGGTCACAGAAGAAGTGCAGCATCATCAACAGTGAAGTCTTTGCTGCCTGCCACTCTCAGGTACACCAAACAGATTTTTCAAAGATCATCTTTCAGGCGGTAATCATGCCTGCCTGCCTGCCTGCCTGCCTGCCTACCTACCTACCTACCTACCTGTTGTCCTGAATTACAACCTTTCATTTAATGATGGTTCGAAGTTATGATGTCCTCAGAAAAAGCTCCTTATGACATGTCCTGAAAGTTACAGCCTGTCGCACCACCCCAAGAAGTCAAATCATTGCAATTTGGGCCCTTGGCAACTAGCTCGCATTTACGATGGTTGCAGCATTTTGTGGTCATCTTTCCAACTAGCTTCCACAAAGCAAAGTCAGTTGCAGAAGTCAGATTCACTTAAAGACCACATGATTCACTTAAAAGCCACATCATTTACTTAAAAAACTGGTAAAAACGGTCATAAAATTGGGTCGGATCACATGATGACTCGCTTAATAGCAATAGCGCTTAAACTTATATACCACTTCACAGTGCTTTACAGCCCTCTCTAAGCAGTTTACAGAGTCAGCATATTGCCCCCAAGAATCGGGGTCTTCATTTTACCCACCTCGTTAGGGTTGAAGGCTGAGTCAGCCTTAAACCTGGTGAGATTTAAACTGCCAAATTGCAGGCAGTCGGCAGTCAGCAGAAATAGCCTGCAGTACTGCACTCTAACCACTTCACCACTGTGGCTCAATGACCACATCCCTTAGCAAATGAATTTTAGTCACCTTTAGTCAATGTTGCACAAATGTTTGAAAGAATTGTCACTAGATCAAAAGATGTAATGTCTGTTTCACTTCTTTATAGGTGGAACCAACTAAATACTATGAAGCCTGTATGACTGATGCCTGTGCTTGTGACACTGGGGGGGACTGTGAATGTTTCTGTACAGCTGTAGCTGCATATGCTAAAGTATGTAGTGATCATGGAGTATGTGTGTCATGGAGAACTCCATCGATTTGCCGTGAGTATCATATAGGATTGCATGGACAATGACAATCCAAAGCTGGGAAGTGAAGTATCAACTTGGAGATTATATCATCCCCTGAGTATATGGCAATGTTCTCATACTATGCCTTATCATAAAATGCAATGAAGGAAACATCTAGATATTTGTGCAACTATTAATATTTATTCAATCATGTTGGCTCAGGAATTCTGGGAGTTGAAGTCCACAAGTCATAAAGGGGCCATCATTCCCCAACTCTGTGCTAGATAGACATTACTTCAGGCATTTCAATCAAGTTAGGGCACCATTTCATCTCATCTTCCAATTTCATCTCATGAGTGGTTATCTTCCAATCATTAAAATGCAGGCATTAAAATGTGATTATTTTCATAGTGACATAAGTTGTAGCATTTATGAAGAATTGAGATGCTTGATTCTTCATGGTTTTCTCTTGGTTCCCTTAGCCATGTTTTGTGACTATTACAATAATGAAGGTGAATGTGAATGGCACTACAAACCTTGTGGAGCCCCATGCATGAAGACCTGTAGGAATCCAAGTGGGAGGTGCTCTTATCATTTACCTGGCTTGGAAGGTGAGAAGATGTTTCTTATCGTATGTATACCAGCTAGTGTTATAACATGCTATTTAATAGTTGGCTAATATCTTATATGAGCATAATGATTATTTATAACATAGTAGGTCAAATTATCACTCTATAAAGAATGTCACCTTGCTTAATGTCTATTATGTTTCTGTCTTTGGCTTTAAAAAATTTTTAGTTAATTCTTCTGAGAGTCTCCCAAGGCATGGAGCTAAAATCTAGCATCAGATTTAATGATTCACCTACTTGTGAGTTTGAACTTCTGAATAAAATGTTCACTTTTTCTTTCTGCATCTTTTATTTCAATATCAAGTTGCAGATTGAGGGGATTGATAAAAAGGCAAGATACCAGTATGTCATCCATCTTTTTAATACTCAGTAATGATCAGGAATATTGAAGCTGTGAAGAGGAGAATTTTGGAGGGGATAATTGGCAAAAAAGAAAAAAGAAAAAGGGGGCTTCCATATATCATTTGGAAGAATTTGAACATTAAACTGATCAAAGCTATAAAATACATATACCAGAGAAATCAATGGGAGGAGGACAAATTCTAAATTAGAACTGTTGTGGAGGGCCAAACCAACAGGGCTATGATGGTGCACATATGCACGCATGCACACAGACACACACACACACATACACACGTAAATTGGAAAAAAATATCAGTTACCTTCAAAGTAAAAGCAATGCAATTATATTGCATACATGGCATACACTTATTTACATTTCTAATTTCTAATTTCACTCATGTGGGCCAGACAGAGACAGCTAAAGGACCAGATATGGACCAGGGAACATAAAATGCCCAGGACTATATTAAGAGATACTATTCAGTTTATTTTTTATAACAGAAAGTCTAGCAATTTTCAAGTAATAGAGCATATTAAAAGACTACTTTGTGGAATCTTAAGTCTTGGAATTGATCCAAAGCAGCTTCAGTGCTGATTGTGAATCATCACTTTGTTTGAATTCAATATCATCCAGATTATTGGTTTTTCTTTGCCCTTTATCCCTTCCTTCCACTTAGGCTGCTATCCACATTGCCCAAGAGATAAGCCTTATTTCAGTGAGGAAGAGATGAAATGTGTCAGCGTTTGTGGCTGTTATGATGCTGAGGGTAACTATCATCAGTTAGGAGAGACCTTTACTACTGGAGTGGTGTGTCAATCATGGTGAGTAATAATAAACACTATAAGCCTTGGTTGAGTAGGTATATTCAGAATACATGTTGCAGTGACTCCAAAATGACCCTGTTCATTTTCATACACTTACAAAAATGTGTTAATTTATTGTATGATTGATTGATTATCTGCTATCAAGGCATTATTGACTCTTAGTAACTACACAGATAGATTTTTTTCAATGATGATCCATCCTTAACCTGGGTTTTCAGCTCTTCCAATGCTACACCCATTGCCATTGTAACTGAATCCATCCATCTTGCTGGTGGTTATTTTCTTCTTAGCGGAATCTATTTGGTAGAAACAACAGCTTCAGTTTAATTTTAATGTGTGTGTGTTATTATATATAATAATATATATAATAACATTATATATGCTTATATAGAGAGAGGCATTAGTAAAGGTTCAGTTATACGCTAATATCTATACCACATGTAAGCTCAATAATATTTCCTAAAATAATTTACATACATTTCAATTTTTGTAATAATTGATGCCTATCCTTTTCAGTAAGTTAACAGCCATATAAAAGGTAAAGTTTTCCCTGTTCAGTTGTGCCCCACTCTAGGGCACAGTGCTCATCTCTGTTTCTTGGTTGAGGGAGCCAGCATTGTCCAAAGATATTTTCTGTAGTCATGTGGCCAGTATGGCTATACACCAAAAGCACACAGAAGGCTGTTACCTTCCCGCTGAATTGGTACCTATTACTCGCATTTCCATATTTTTGAACTGCTAACTGGGTAGGATCTGGAACAAGTAATGGGAGCTCACCCCTTTGCATGGCACACAAATCTCAAACCTGGCGCTTTTTACAGAACCAAAATGTTAACATTATTATTATACCCTTTCTTTCAGTTGCTAGAGAACCGTATTTCAGCGTAACACCTCCATTGATATTCATCAGAGGTGTGCTAAAAAGAATGTTCCTATTTGAGACATATGCAAGCAAAGCTATTTAGTACAAAATAAATTGGAACATGTTTTTAATGAATCATATTATTGTTTCTTACAGTAAATGTACTGATGAAGGCATTAGCTGTGAACATGATACTAAAGGTAACTTGAAAATATTTATTAATAGCACCATAAAATTGTTTGATACAACTTTGTCTAGCCAAACATTGTTATTTTCTAAATGCAGCTTGCTACTGCTACTATGAAGGAAAGAGGTATAACTACAAGGAAGTCATTTACAATACCACGGATGGCTTGGGTTCATGTATAACTGCAATTTGTGGCATGAATGGAACAATCAACAGAGAAGTCTACAAATGTGCTGGAATTACCACAAAACCACCATTTGAATTTACAACTTCAAGTAGAACAGGTATTTCAATCCATAGTTTGGATTTTTCTGACATTGATCCTTTTCCAACATATTGTACTTGCCCAATACATCTAGAGCAGGGGTGCCAAACTCATGTTGTCACAGTGGCATCACAGGACGTACTGGGACTTTTTTTCCCTTCACTAAACTGGGCATGGGCGTGGTCAGCATGTGACACATTTGGTCCACGGGGAGGGAGTTTGACAACCCTGATCTAGAGGATATTAGATACTGGCAAAGCCTATAAGTGAACCAAAATGTGACTCAGCCCCACCAGTTCTACATGAATAACTGAAAAGAGAATAAAACTATTAGGTATTTTAAAAATTCTAAAGGCCCCAAATAAACTACACTGCAAGTATCTTGTGATTTGGAGGAATCTTCTTCCTCCAGTGATGGAATACTGAATTTTGCAGAAATTAATCAACATCTTCATAGTATGTTCCCACCTCTGGAAAGAGAAAGTATCAGAGTGAATGTAAAAGAGCAGAAATTTTCAGAGAAGACTGAAGTCTGTTGAGATGATACCCTCCTATGCAGATGGAGGGAGTGATTGACAGTGCTTATATCCTGACTCAGACAAGTCCCATCCCTGAAGACCAAGAAATCATGGTAGCCTTCCTGCTGTAGATAATTTATTATGTACCTGCAAACAAACAAGTATTGGTTAATGTCACAATGTGATGTAGACATTATAGACAATCTGGGTCCATTCTCAATTCTCACCAGAGATATATTAAATCGGATATTTTGAATGCATTGACTGAAAAATAATTTCAAATCTTAACAAAATTGATATATTAATTTCTTTCAATTTATTTATAAGGCAATACATTTTTTAAAAAATAAAGATGTAAAGCACCAGCTATTTTTTTTTAAAAAGGACAAAAGCTAATGACAAAGCGATCGAACAATTGTATAGTATATACAGTTCTATAGTCTGCTATCTGAATCAGGATAGGACAAAAATAAGTATCAAGAGGAATTTGCATCCATTTACAATTTCATTATTATTATTTTTATTATTGATATTCAAAACTTAAACTACAATAAATATTTTCCAAAGCAAAGGAAAATGTAATTATGAGAACTACAAGAGTTGCTTGGCTTCGTTACGTGACTCTATATATAAAATAAAAAAGATATACAGGTAGTCCTCAAATTATGACCATAATTGAACCCAAAATATATGCTGCTAAGTGATCACAAAGAGTACTACTTTTTTAAAAAGGTATCTATATTTAGATAATAAATGTAGCTATATATTATTGAAACAATTATGTTTTATATTACAGAATCAATTCCAACAAGAACAACAATGTGTGTGCATAAAGTTTGTAGTTGGATGGGGTGGTATGATCTTAACTATCCATCATATGAATCAACAAACGGAGATTATGAAACTCCAGAAAACATAAGAGCCAAAGGACATAATCTTTGCAAAAATCCAGATAAAGTGGAATGCAGGGCAAAAGAACTTCCCAATGAAACATTGCATTCTCTCAATCAAAATGTAATATGCACACCAACTGATGGCTTGATTTGCAATAACAAGGATCAGAGTAAATCAATGTGCTACAATTATGAGGCTAGATTCCTCTGTTGCAATTTTGAACCATGTGGTCCTTTGACATCAACACCTGCTACTAAAACTACTGGAGGAACAACACCAATTGCTGAAACAAAAACCTCACCACCTTATATACCTCAATCTAGCACTCCACTTGTTATTGAGACCACTGCCCCTACTTCCCAGCCTTCTACACTAAGTTCAATGCAGCCCACATCCACATCTTGCCATCCTAAATGCCAATGGACCCAATGGTTTGATGACCACAATCCAAACAGTAACCCTGATGGTGATTTTGAGCGCTTTGAAGACATACGAGCACGCGGACTGGTATGTGAGCATCCCCAAGATATTGAATGTCAGGCAAAGGACTATGCACACACTACGAATCCTGCCCCTGAGCAGAATATCCAGTGCAATGTAAAGGTGGGACTAGTGTGTTACCATAAAGAGCAGACACAAAAACCATTTAAATGTGTCAATTACCAGACGAAATTCCTGTGTTGTGATTACAGCCATTGCCAACCACCCACAACATCAGTAACTTCAAAACCTACATCAGGCAAAACACTATACACTTCCACAACATCCAGTTCATCCACCCTACCACACACAATATCGACCTCCAGTCAAAGCACACCCCTGGTTTCTACAAGTGCAGAAGTAACAACAGGAAAGCAAACAACTACAACCCTTCCTACTCCATTATCCACAAGTGCAGGTGTAACAACAGGAGAACAAAAAACCACAACTCTCCCTACTCCACCATCAACACGAGCAGTAACCTCTGGAATTATCTCAACGGCACCAATTGCCACACAAAGCACCACCTTGGTGCCCACAAGTCTAGAAGTAACAACAGGAAAGCAAACAACTACAATCCTTCCTTCTCCATTATCCACAAGTGCAGAAGTAACAACTGGAAAGCAAACAACTACTATCCTTTCTACTCCACTATCAACACTAGCAGTCACCTCTGGAATTACCTCCACTGCATCGACCACCAGTCCAAGCACAACCCTGGTGTCTACAAGTGCAGGAGTAACAACAGGAAAGCAAACAACTACTACCCTTTCTACTCCACTGTCAACACTTCCACACGTTTCCACGAGTGCAGCTGTAACAACAGGAAAGGAAGCAACCACAACTCTCCCTACTCCACCAACAACACAACCAGTCACGTCTGGAATTACCTCCACTGCATCGACCACCAGTCCAAGCACACCTCTGGTGTCTACAAGTGCAGAAGTAACAACTGGAAAGCAAACAACTACTATCCTTTCTACTCCACCAACAACACAACCAGTCACGTCTGGAATTACCTCCACTGCATCGACCACCAGTCCAAGCACACCTCTG
>JANHFL010005208.1:2924-24702 GCA_032468155.1 Oxyrhabdium leporinum
GATAGATAGATAGATAGATAGATAGATAGATAGATAGATAGATAGATAGATAGATAGATAGATAGACAGATAGATAGGAGATAGAGACAGAGACACAGAAAGAGAGAGAGAGAGAGAAAGAAATTTATATAGAAAGATAAAGAAAGATACAGATAGATAGATAGACAGACAGACAGATAAATAAATAGAAAGACAGACAGACAGACAGGATAGACAGGCAGACAGACAGATCAACACACACGTGCAAACTTTCTGTGGGACTTCCACAGAAAGATAGATGGCCAAGGAGGTTCTAACCAATAGCCAGACATTGTGGCAGCAGGCAAGGACCAGAAGAAAGCATTAGTGATCGATGTAGCAGTGCCAAGTGCTTGTCCCAAAGGTGTTGTTTTTTTCCCCCCCAAAAAAAGCAACTAGATATTCTTGGTTTTCCTTGAAGTGATTTCACTTCTCATGCAAGAATCCAATAACGACCAGATGACTGCAAGGAATATAAATCTTTCCATGCTCCACCATTCAGTCAGAACTGAAGAAGCTTCTTGGATGAGAAGATGAAACGTCTTCAAGGAAAACAAAGAGAATCCAGCTGCCTTTTGGAAAAAAAAAACAACCCACCAAAAACACCTTTGGCGAATTTCTTCCGAAGAGAAGAACCGCAGAAGCACTCCTAATCTTATACATCGCCCTCACTTGCATTCTGATTCTCGGCTGTGCTTTTTAAATTTAACCTTTACTGGAACCAAAACTTCAATTACGGCAAACTCCCCAAAATAGGAAAACCAAGAATTATTTTCTAAATGTCACCTTCTGCTCCCGAAGTCATTCAAGGCAAGCCATTCAAAGCGTTCACTCCAGGCAAATGATCATTGGCAGAGAGAATAAATGGAAAAAGGCAAGAGGGGAATGCAGAATGAAAGGATTATTTCGACGCTGTTAACTTTTTATTTCCTAGCTAAGCTACCGTTTGGTCAGCCAAGAATCTAGATGGTCTCCTCGCTAGAGAAACATTCAGCAAAACTCCATACTAAATGCACTAATTAACTTGGAGAGACAGAGAAAGAGAGAGAGAGAGAGAGAGAGACAGAGAGACAGACAGAGAGAGAGAGAGAGAGAGAGAGAAATACAGAGACAGAGAGAGAGACAGAGAGAGAGACAGAGAGAGAGAGAGAAATACAGAGACAGACAGAGAGAGAGAGACACACAGAGACAGAGACAGAGACAGAGAGAGATAGACAGAGACAGAGACAGAGACAGACAGAGACAGAGATAGAGAGACAGACAGACAGACAGAGAGACAGAGACAGAGAGATTTGATTGAAGGGCTGTTGCTGCATTCAGCGAAGTAAACAAAAAATAACAAAACTCCCTGAACTTATAGCATCTTCTTTCATGAAACCCAAGGAGCTGGTTAGAGTTATTTATTTAATGCTTCTAGTGCATTTCCCAATTTTAAAACTCCATGGGAAAAGACAGTGATTATTATCCAATCATTTACAGACAGCCCTTGACTTACAACCATTCATTTAGTGACCATTTCGACACTGAAAAAAGTGATGTATGGCTGTTTTTTTTTACACTTATGACCATTGTAGCATTGCTGGGGCAAGGAACGGGAGCTCAACCCATCCCATGGCGCTTGGGTCTTGAACCCGGATTGTCAGCTTTCCGTCTGACAAGCTTAGCATTTTTAACCACTGAGCCATCAAGATGAATAACCTTTCTGCCTGCATCTGAATCCCTTCTGCACCTACTTTACTCTTCTTTTTTTTGCAAAGCAGAGAACGGAGAAATCACAGTGAAATACAGAATTATGGTCAATGCTTTCTAAATGAGGCAGCATTTATTGAGAATAATCAAAGTGCCTAGGTTAGATATAAAACGGGTAAAGTTTTCCCCTTGCCAATCTTGTCTGTCTTTAGGGAGTGATGTTCATCTCTGCTTCCTAGCTGAAAAGATGCTTCTGCGGTCATGTGGCTTGCATGACTAAATGTCGATGCGCATAGAATGCGTTTACCTTCCTACTGCAGTGGTACCTATTTATCTACTCGCATTTGCATGCTTTCGAACTGCCAGGCGGGCAGGAGCTGAGGGAAGGATGGGAGCTCACCCCATCATGCAGCATTTGGATCTCGAACCTGAGGTATCAGCTTTCCAGCTGACACGCTTAGCAGTTTTATCTACTCACAATTGCATGCCTGCTCGATTGGCAGATGTGCACCTAAACCTACAAATGGATTTCACCTTTCAGAAAAGTGTGGTCTTTTTTTCTTTTTTTCTTTTCCATTTGACCGAGTGAAAGTGACCCAATGTATTTCCATACCATTACTTTATGCCGTCTTGGGAAATCTGTAGGAAAATTCCGAGTGCTATTATGCATTTATCTCGGTCAGTCTAATGCACATACAGTGTGATCCTTGGAGAGCGGCCAGGGGTTTAAAAGAGAAATGGGGAATGAAATTGATGAAGTGTGTATTAGAAAAAGGGAGAAAATGTTCCCTTAAAAGTATTTGCTACGTAACCTCTGTTACTACTTCATATGATGTAATGCATTTGGATGACACCACCGCGAGGATTCTAAGCGGATGTATTAAAACCGCTCCAGCTTCTTGGCTTTTCTCTTCTGAACCATAGAGCACTGCCAGCTTTATGAAAGAAAGGTGCACCAGTGAGAGAAGACAGAAAAAAAATATATATGAGCAACTCAATCTTACCGACCTTCCTCATTTTATCAGCCTGAAAACTCAGATCCAGGAAGTCCCCACTGGAACTCTCACAACATCTGCCCCAGAACTTCAACCCTGATTGCCAATGGAAAGCCCAATGGGTTTCCAGTTATAGGAAGACATATCAGTGACGAGAGTGGAGGCTCATTCTCTGTTTCGTTAGGTAGCATCTTCAGCGGGGTTTAGGAGATGTCAGTGAGGGCGTTGGTCTGTTGATAAGGGCTTCCTGTGGTCATGGGTCTTGTGAAGGGGAGGTCACGTCAGGTGAGGGTCTTTTGATGGGTCTCGAGACCCACTGGTCACATGAAGCCCTTATCAGCAGAAGAACACAACATCAGGGGATCTCCTAACTTGGGAACCTTAAGACTTCTGGACTTCAGTTCTCAGAATTCCCCAGCCTGGGGAACTCTGTAGTCTCAAGTTTAATGGACCTTCCATTTCCATGCCCCAGTGTGGAAAACATGAACAAAGTAAAAAGAAAAGAAAAGATTCAACGTTTCATGAACATTGTCGAGATGCTCAATTGGTGCCCGAAACAAAAAAAAAATAAATGCTTCGAAGGAAAATTCCAAGTGACTTTTCTTTAGCAAGATTTATTGAAAGGAATAAAAGAGAGTTGCAAAAATTCCAGCAATTAAACCCTTTCTTATTTATATCTCTTTTATATGTTCATACATTAGGACAGATATTTCCCCCTGTTTTACTGATAATAGAGATCATGCTGAGTTTACCCTGAATCTTTATTAGATCGGGAACCAATAATTACAAGACTAAACCAACAAACAAATATACACAATGTATTTGCATGCATCCAGGCACACATAGACAGATGGAAATAAAATAAAATATCTAGTTTTAGCTTATAGTTGACGTTTGCTAAGTTTTTACATCTTTTATACATAAGCAACCAAAAACTATTCGCCATAATGAGGCCTACGTGAGAAACATTGTTGTGATTATGCCAAAAATTCAAAACTACACAAATGGTTTAAGGCACTAGTCTGTGTGGTATTACTAAAATTTAAATAATTTAAATCAGGGGTCTCCGATCCCAGAACTCCTCAGCCAGCCATCCTGACTAGGGAATTCTGGGAGTTGAAGTCCACAAGCCTTAAAGTTGCCAAGTTTGGAGACCCCTAATTTAAATAAATAATCTGCATAAGTCCCGAGGAACTCTCATCCCATCATACATGGTCCTGGTGGTGTCCGTAGAACGACATCATTCATAGGAATGGATCCCACTGAATTCTGAGCTAGGAGGGACTTATTCCCTTTTCAACAGGTAGTAGTATGAATGAGCTGCAAGGGACCTTGGAGGCCTTCTAGTCCAGCCCTCTGCTCAAGCAGGAGAACCTATAATATTTCAGATAAGTGACTGTCTAGTCTCTTCTTAAAAACCTCCAGTGATGGAGCACCCATCATTTCCACTGTTCCACTGGTTAATTGTCCTCCCTGTTAGGACGTTTCTCCTTAATTCCAGGTTGCTTCTCTCCTTGATGAGTTTCCAACCATACTTACTCAATAAAGTAGACTTGAATACTTACTCAATAAAGTAGACTTGAATACTTACTCAATAAAGTAGACTTCCCCTTTCTCTGTGTAAGCCATTTCCCAATTATCTGGCAAGGGGCCCAGTTCATCGTTTTCTTCAAGTTTTGGATGCTTGGTTACATCCATGTCCTCTTTCACTTCTTCTGGCTGGCTATAAACAGGAGCAGGATAAGGCTGAGATGAAGGTTCTCCTGAGACACCTGTGCTTTTCTCCTCATGTTCACTTGACTCTGTGTGAATAAAAACACGGACATCATGTGTAAAAGCGAAATTTCCCCCCTATCTGGTTGTACCCGACTCTAGGGGGCGCTGCTCATCTCTGTTTCTTGGCCGAGGGACCCAGTGCTGTCCGAAGACATTTTCCGTGGTCATGTGGCCAGCAGAGCTGTACGCCAAAGGCGCACTGAACGCTCTTACCTTCCCACCAAAGTGGTACCTATTTATCTACTCGCATTTGCATGCTTTCGAACTGTTAGTTGGGCAGGAACTGGAGCAAGGAACAGGAGCTCATCCAGTCACGGGTCTTGAACTGCCAACCTTTTGGTCGACAGCCCGGTGTCTTAACCACTAGGCCACCATGCGCCCACAATAATACCCTACATCATTTGTAGGCTGTTATTATTGCAATGAAGCAAGACTGGTATGACTGGGCTTCATGCGGGCTTCTCTGGGTCATACTTACGGAGACAGGCCAGGAGTGACACATGGGACAAATAAGGCTGGTTTGGGCTTTCTAAGTTACAAACTTCAGCATGGGCCAAAATGAAAAAAAAACACAATAATTATATAGATACAGATAAACAGAGTTGGAAGGGACCTTGTAGGTCACCTAGTCCAACTAACTGCCCAAGCAGACCCTAAACCATTTCTGACAAATGGCAGTCCAGTCTCTTCTTGAAAGCTTCCAGGGATGAAGCTCCCACAACTTCTGAAGGCAACTTCTGTTCCATTGGTTGATTGCTCTCACAGTCAGAAAATTTCTCCTTGTTTCCAGGTTGAATCTCTCCTTGATCAGTTTCCATCCATTATTCCTTGTCTTGCCTTCAGGTGCTTTGGAAAATAGCTTGACCCCCCTCCTCTCTGTGGCAGCACCTCAGATATTGGAACACTGTTATCATGTCTCCCCTGGTCCTTCTCTTCCCTAGACTAGCCATGCCCAGTCCCTGCAATCGTTCATCGTATGTTTTAGCCTCCAATCCCCTAGTCATCTTGGTTGCTCCTCTCAATTCTATGCTAAATGCTTTGCTTGGCTCAATCTTTGGCAACAATTTCCTTGAAGGGCTCTTTACTCCCAACTAGCAACCATTTTGGGCAAGAAACAGCATTGTATTGAGAGACCATATGTGGAAATAAAGAGCTCACAGGTGTGTAGTTTATTGCATTACCACTATTGTGCATCATTGGCATTCTTTGTATTATGAATTTGTGAAGTTATTTGTCTGTGTTATAGGTGGTGGTGAAGGGGAGTCATACTGAATCTATATAAGGTCTGGGTTCTGGTCTGTTTAATCCTGGCCAAATAGTCCACCAAAGTCATTTCCAATTTTGGGAAAAGAATTAGAATACATCCTCCAAAATGACCAGTCACCTTTCAATGATTTAGCTGCATTCTTCTGCTACGACTGTTCTATTGTATCTGTCGTCTTTCCATTAACTATTTGATTATCGCTGCACAGAAAAACATGCATAAAGCAACTCTGATTTTCCTTTTGTCTTACAAGCGTAAGGATACAAATAAGAGGTGTTGAAGGAAAGAGTGTTAAATATAAAAGAAATATTTCCTCATTTACAAAAGCCCTATTTTGATGTAATGATGAAGTATGCTAAACTAAGGATGTCTCCAGAAATTCCTTTATCTTGTTGTGTGTCAGGTTTTGAAGCTGAGATGCAATGTTTTACATTGGTTACTGAGCAATCCCAGGGAGTGTGTTCATACATAACACTAAACTGTAAACTATGGTTTTAAAGTCATAATGGCTTTGTTCACACACACACACACACACACACACAAGCTACTACAATGCAAAGCAATCTTTGACAACTCGCTATCTTGTCCCTTGTAAATAAAATTATATGCAAAATTGTTGAATGTAAATATTTAAGAGCCAGTCAAGGATAACTGTCATATAGCATTAAGAAATAATATTATACGGGGATCCCATTCTTTAAATAGGATCCCTTTATTGCAATAAAGCTTGTATTTAAAAAAATAATAGCTCACTTTTTAAAAATATTAGACATAAAATTATATCCTGAAGGTCAAACTTTAATTTAACTACGTGAATCTTTTCCTTTTAAATTTACATAAAGCAAAAGAAACTACTGCTAGTTTTCAGACTTAAAAAGATATACATGAAGTCCAAATTTCCATGGGAAAATTATGTTTTCCATTGTTCTATTTTGTTCTTGAGTTTATACTGTCCTATATATTCCTGTACTTTACGATTTTAACCTTTGCTTCATGATAAACAGCCAGTAAATAAATGAACTCTGGACTTTAATAAGACAACCAATAGATGATAGCAAAGACTTAGCATTTTTGTGTCTCTAAATGGTTGCCTTGTTTGGATTAATTTATTATCACATTTGGGTTTCTTTTGATGCAGTTACTTCATGGAGACAGTTCTTTGGATCCAGTATAAAAGTGCTGCTTTTTTAAAGCTAAAATAAAATGTTTTCTTCAAAATGTGGTTTTATTTTTTTTCGGGATTGCTAGACACATTTACCTCCATAGTTTTTACTGAATGCAAAGTAACTTTCACTTCCATGAATCAAACCAGTATAGCCAACAATTGTGGGCCACATTTTATATTGATATGTGTAACTCATGTTATACCTCTTCAATATGTATTACCAATATCAATCTCATTGGAGGTTTAACAATATTTTGGGGATATTCCAAAGTTTCTTACTCCTGATTTTTATGTTTTATTTGCTCAATAAGATATTGTCCAAGTAAACATTTTGTTCATAAAGTTAGGTCCGGTATAGCATGTTGTCAACGTATTTCAGTTCATTTAATGGCCTTTTAATATAATGTGAAATTATTTCAACAATAAATGTAAAGTATTCTGTAAAGTTAGATTGTTTGTGGATTAAAGTCTTCTTTTGAGAACTAGAAAATTCAAAATTTGGCTGAATGTGGGTACATTTTCCATAATACACTTGTGTAAATGAGATGTTTTCTTTATCACTTAACTATATAATTAAAAATACAATAAATCGTGTCAGGATTGTTCAGAATAATGCATAGATGTTGAGAATATAGTATTGAGTGCTATATCTATTCATGCTGAATGTGTATTGTTTCTAAACTGTGCTGTATCAAAATAATCAAACAAAATTGGTAGTTGCATCACTATTTTCAAGTGAACACATTTTTTTTTGTAGGTTGACTGGCATGAATCTACCTTCACCTGTTATCAGCAGTAAAAACTGGTTACGGCTCCATTTCACTTCTGACAGTAATCACAGACGGAAAGGATTTAACGCTCAGTTCCAAGGTAAGAATTACATAGGACTCTATCAGGAGAAAGAATCTGTTTTTCTAAACCTGATAAAATAAATGTTGAGACTGAAATGCTCTCCTTTGTACTTATCCACCTGGGAAATAAACAGATCCTTGCAAACACAGATCGACAACCACTCACTGCAAAAGTGGAATCCAGTTGAGATTTGTTTAAGACCCCTGGGATTTCTGCAGTATTTTTTTTTAAAAATAATCCCTGTGACATAGCCATTATGTCCTTTTTCTGGCCTTTTTGTGTGAAGCTTGCAAACCTCTTACCAGATCATCGAGGTACAAGGCAGAAATGGTTAGAACGAAAAGTCTCTTCAGACGAAACATTATTTCTTATTTTTCCAAAACTCCTCGTTATTCTTGACAGCAAGAATAATGTTTGTTTCTATTTATTCCCTCTACATGACAGAGAATTGGGAATATGAACTCAGTCAATAGTACAATGACTTGGTGCTTTTGATTTTTTTTATTCCATTTGTCTCTGCTGAAATATGAAATAAACTTCCTAAAATGTAGCATATTTTTGGAAAGAACATTTATGAAGACTGGTATAAAATGACAAATTCCATAACATTTATGTGAAATGCATGTAGACAGCGACACTACAGTGGATCAAGCAAGGTATTAAACTAAGAAATATAGATCCTGTTTTGCTTTATATACCAATATAAATTGATTTCAGTGTGCTTAGAGAAAGGAATTAGATAATTTCCCCTGAATTACTTGGTAGTGCAAGCCACTATTCTAAAGGTTATTTTTAAAAACTGTGGAAAAGTCAGTACCGTGTTTCTCCAAAAAGAAGGCCAGGTCTCATTTTCTTTTGCCCCCCCAAAAAACGGCTAGGCCTTCTTTTTGGATGGTTCTAATTTTTGACTCACCTCGTGGTGGTGGCATTGACAGGCCCGCCTAGCAGGAGCCCGCTGCTGGTCCCTCTTCTTCTGCGGCCCCTTACCGCCACTCGCACGCATCGCCCCACCCTCCATTTTGCCTTTAGATGCCAGCCGGAAGGCATCTGCAGCCAATAACAGGGTTCCGGATCAATCCGGAGCTCTATTATCAGCTGCAGAGTGCTTTCCAGAAGGCCCAGGGTGCCGTGCGTATCCATCCAGAGTCCATTTCACAGCTGCAGAGGGCTTTCCGGAAGACTCTGACGGCGAAACGGAGGCCAGGGGTGACGCGTGCAAGCTGAAGTTTTGGAATGGAGGCTTTTGACTGCACAGACTGAGGGAAGAATGGCAGACAGGAAAGTCCCCCCTCCCCATTTTCCTCCCGTTCGTCAAAAAGCCTCCATTCTGAAACATCAGCATTCGGAATGGAGGCTTTTTGGCGAAAGCTGCCCCAAGGGACCAGCAGGCTGCAACTGCAGCCAGACAGTTGCCCCACCCCCACACCACTACTCATGCTAGTCATGCCCATCCCCCCAGGCTTATTTTCGGGGTAGGGGTAATATTAGACCCACCCCCAAAAAAGTAGGGTTTGGCTTATTATTGGGGTGAGTCTTGTTTTCTGAAAAACATGGTAGTTGGCATCAGAATAACTGATTTGAAGGGTTGAGGACTGACAAGGCAGCTGGAACAGATGTTGAAATGTGAAGATGGCCTGAATAAGAGGATTTGGGACAACCAAGTCTGTGGATTTAAAAAAAAAAAAGATTTACACATGCTACATATTTTATATAATGACCAGGTTTATGCATCTTACTAAAACCATGGCTTAAGTAAGATTTATTGAATAGATTGCAGTTGGATGGCTTCATATACAATAATGTCACAAACCGTGGTTGACAATATATAACAACCGAATAATGGACGGATGTAAAAGGAACAAGCCACATAGCATGATGTAGAAACCGAACCGAACCGAATACAGGTAGTCCTCGACTTACAACCACAATTGAACCCAAAATTTCTGTTGCTATATGAGATGGTTGTTAAGTCAGTTTTGCCCCATTTTATGTCCTTTCTTTCCACAATTGTTAAGTGAATCACTGCAGTTGTTAAGTTAGTAATATGGTTATTAAAAGAATCTGGCTTCCCCATTGACTTGGCTTGTCAGAAGGTTGCAAAAGGTGATCACATGACCCTGGGACACTGCAGCCTTCATAAATATGAGACAGTTGTCAAGCGTCTGAATTTTGATCATGTGACCATGCAACTGCTGCAGTGGATATAAGTATGAAAAATGTTCATGTCACTTTTTTCAGTGTTATCGTAACTTCAAACATCACTAAATGAATGGTTGTAAGTCGAGGACTACCTGTAATTACAGATACTTTTTGTTATATTGGGGAATATGAGTTCAGTGCTTTTACTCTTCATATCGATCTATAAAATTTAAGCAGAAGTTTTATGGATTTTTCATCAACTTTTGTGATTAATTTAGTGAGAAAATTAGAAAGAAAGCAAATGCTTCCATAGGTGGTTTCAGAATGTCTATAATTCTAACTTTTTTAAACAGAAGATTCCAGTTTTGTTTACATTTGGAAATAGCTTTTGGACTTTATGCTCGAAACAGGAGGAAAAAATCTGAAATGTTGATTTTAGGTTTTGAGGATTGGATTAATCTTGTAGCTATAGAAATGGCTATGGCTTGTAGTTACTAGAAACGCAAAGCAAAAAGTTGAGGTTGTAACTGTACTTATATTTTATTGCACTGAAGAGTCGGAAGTCACTGCTTTTTTTCCCCTTTTCTTTTTGTCTTGCACTCTCTTTTCTGTTTTTTTTCTGATCTTTGCTTTCATATGTATTCTATATTATAAATAAACTCTAATTTAAAAAAAACAAAAACCAAAATGTCTATAATTTCAAAAATATCTATACACATAAGCAGCTTTTAATCTATAGTGAGTGCCTTGTAATGGGACTTTTTAATCACTGGTGTCATCAAAGTGAATAATCAAACTTGTGAGCAGGGCACAAACTCTGCTGTATCTAATCCCTTTAGGAAAAGCTGTTTGCCAGCCCTGAAATTATTAACATAACCCTCCACTTCAGCTTATTGTGCTGTGATAATCCTAGGACTTTATTGTATTGAAAAAAAAAACAAAAATGATTTTGATGGAATCCTAATTTGATTACTTTCAAAAATAAGTAAAGCCCCCTCTTTTCATTTATTTTTCATTTTTTTTTTTAATTTGCCCTTTTTCTTTCTGAAATCCGCAACTTAAATGCAGGAAAAAAAGAACTTTTTTTTTAAAAAACCGCAGTCATGTTTTATTGAAAGTTAAAAACACATTTTCTTCCAAAACTTGATACATGCTTTTTTTCTTTGTCTGAATTAAATACCTCCACATGTTTTTTACAGTTTAACTGGAAACTCACACATAGCACTTCTAACAAGCAATGAAAATAAACTGAACATAAGTGAGCACAGGGTGTGTGCGTGAAAAAGGACGAAATTTAGTTAAAAAAATAAAACCTTTAAACTCCTGTGCGCATAAGATTTAATTATAGGTTGCAGTTGGGCAGAGATAATTCAGGTGTCACAATAGTGAAGTAACCAGTTAGTCATTTCCTGTCACAACCGATCAACACTCAATTGATCCCCAAAAAAAGAAAAAAAAAAAGAAAAGGCCCTTACACTTCCAGGACAAAGCTAGGAAGAAAAATTATATTTTAAAATTCAATGTGAGAAGATCAACATCGTCCTGTAGCTGATCAAACTAACAGTTTGACTTTTCTTCCTTTTCAAACTAACAGGCAATTCAGCCTCATCACTAAAAGTGAATTAGTGTCCTCCTCAACATATGAAGGCTGTCATTTCAACACAAGTATTTTCTCTGAGCCATAATTTATCCAGCTTACCGTAAAAAATATTTATGTTGATCGAAAGGGCCTGGGGTCTGGAAAATCTACAGCAGAAGCATTTAATGAATTGTTTCAATGAACCCACCAGCTTCTTGGTCACATGGATAACCCATTAGACAACGACTGAGGACTTTTGTCATACTGTCTTTCAGAATCACTGTCATGTTAATATTTTGAGGCTTTGCAGTTTCTAAAATAATGCAAAGTAAAATAAAATTAAACATCTGGGTTTATTAAAATTAACCTGAAGTATTATTTTTTTCTTGATCTTCAGACTTAATGCAAAATCTACCATAATAAAGCAGGACCAGGTAGCCCTTAACTTACAACCAGTTGTTTAGTAACATTTCAAGTTACAACAGCACTGAACAATGTGACTTATGACCAATCCTGCATGCACAGTCATGTGATCAAAATTCAGGTGCTTGGCAACTGTTATGTATTTATGACAGTTCCACTGCCCTGGGGTCACGTGATCACCATTTGTTATCTTCCCAACCGGCATCTCTGACAAGCAAAGTCAATGAGGGAAGCCAAGTTCGGTTAACAACCACACGATTCTCTTGATAGCTGCAGTGATTCACTTAACAACTGTGGCAAAAAGTTTGGAAAAAAGGGACACAATTCGCTTAACAACTGTCTCACCTAGCAAAGGAAATTTTGGGCTCAGTTGTGGTTGAGGATTCCCTATACAACTCCATGATTTCGTGGCTCAGAAGTGCGGGGATCATTACTTGTAGGCTCAGGAGTCCATTTTCAATTGCTGGAAGTAAAATCTTGTCTGGTTGCAAGCCAGGAGAAAGCCACTGAAAATAAAACGGAGACAGGCTGCATGGAAAGAAGGTCTCTGTTTATTTGGATGCCAGAAACTTTAGGGACAGCAGAATTTTTCTGGGGTGGCTGACCAATTGGCTGGGTTGAATGCATTTTTATAGGGTTAGGGGATTTTAAGAGTGAGGAAATAATCTAATAACATATTATGTCCAGTAGGGTTTGTGATTTAGTGACATCTGAGTTTTTATGTGTGTGTGTGCGTGTGTGCGTGTGTGTCTGTGTGCATACCGTGTTTCTCAGAAAATAAGACCGAGTCTTATTTTCTTTTATACTTGAAAATAAGCACTTGGGCTTATTTTTGAGGTGGCCTTACTTTTTTTGAGGTGCAGCAGGCCAGACTTGGTGAGCTGGACACGCCGTGGATGCACTGTTGCCTCCATTCCGAACCTTCAGCATTCGGAATGGAGACTTTTTGCCGAATGGGAGGAAAATAGAGAGGAGGAATTTTCCTGCCTGCTAGCCTTCCCTCAGTCTGTGCTGAGCTTGGGGAATAGATGACAGGCAGGAAAATCCCCCCTTCCCATTTTCCTCCCGTTCATCAAAAAGCCTCCATTCCGAACGCTAAAGTTTCAGAATGGAGGCTTTTTGGCAAACGGCAGGAAAATGGGGAGGGAGGACTTTCCTGCCTGCCATCCTTCCCTCAGTCTGTGCTGAGCTTGAGGAATAGCAGTCTGCAGCTGCAGCTGGACAGTTGCCCTCCCCCTGCTCCCACGTCACTACTCATGCTGGTCACACCCATCTCCCCTGGGCTTATTTTCAGGGTAGGGGTAATATTAGGCCCACCCCCAAAAAAGGTTGGGCTTATTATTGGGGTGAGTTGTGTTTTCTGAGAAACACGGTATAGCTGCCCATCAGTCAATGACACAATGACAATGTGTGTGTGTGTGTGTGTGTGTGTGCATATGTGTGTGTGTGTGTGTATATATGTGTGTGTGTGTCTATCTATCTATCTATCCTTATATATATATATATATATATATATGTCAGCTGCCCAGAGTCATTGACTGATGGGCAGCTATAGAAATTGAATAAATAAATAAATCTGCACAACATGAGTTTTGATTATTTCCTTTGATGACATCACTGATTACCATTCATTAGATTTTTATCCCATTTTTTTTCATTTTTAGTTTACAGTGTACATATCTGATGTTGCCTCCTACTTTGCTCTCAACAACTGGCCCAAAGTCACCCATTTGGCTTTCATGATAACACAGGATTAGAACTCACAGTCTCCAGATTTCTAGCTGCGCATCATAACCACCATACCAAATAAACCCTTTTTTCAGGATTTATAAATTTAAAAATTATAGCAAATTCCCTTATAATCTGATAGATTATAAATTATATTTATTTATAGATTATACATGAATATACAGTACACTAAACTACTTTCACATCACTGTAAAAAAAATGATATTTATCTCCCAGGGAGCAGACCTAAGGCGGAACCATTAAAATTGATAAGATTAAAATGATGATTGAAGGAAATAGAACATTTCCAATTAATTTTTATGGGCACCTTAATGAATTTTTACATATTGAAGTAGCACCTCTGACTGATAGTTCTGTTGATTATCTGTAATAACACAATCACTTTGTGTAAGCTATTAGTCTGAAGTGTTTAGTGAAGTCTATAGACTGTTGGTTTCCTTGAAGTCACATGGTTAAAATTATGTGAAACCACATGGTGGGCTTCTTGGTAAAGCTCAGCCAGACTGTTTTATTCAGATAAAGAGCTATATTGTATGTTATTTTTAGGTTTTGACTGCACATGAAATATGCAGTTCTAATACACAGAGAGCTTCTTCACTGGAGACAAATACCTTGTGTGTCTAATCACACTTGGCCAAATAAAGTTTTCAATTCAATATGAGAGTCCCAATAGTTTGCTCGCCTAATACATGATTCAAGATACTGGTCTCTCTCATATGAATAACCCATTTGTCTTATGTCCTTTTTTAAAAATCCTACATTTCAGACAATAATTATCTCCTAGAATCGTGCACAGCAATTAAAATCTCAGAAGATAAAAAATGATTTTTTTTAAAAAAAACACACACATAAAAATTAGAAGCATGGGGAGAAAGGAAGGAAGGAGAGACTTATCTAAGGCCAGAATGCAGTGGTCATCTATAAGCTAGCCTTTGGCAGCTCCAACTTGGCTGCCATCCCTTGATGTTATGCTTGTGGAATAGGAATTGGTGTTTCCTGATGGATGAGGCCAGAATGCATTCCTCTCGGCTCTCTAACAGAGAGCAACTTGTCAATAATGCAGCATCTTGGAAGGACAGAGCTGTTTCTTTTCTGGATGGTGTCAGGACAAGGTTGGTCTTGCTGTTGCCGTGACATTTTTCTTGGGAGGCCATAAGTCAGTGGGGACACAATCATATGTCATAGTCAGAGACCAAAGCCAAACAAAATATAAATATTGATGCTGTGCAGCATTTTCAATTCGGACTCCAGTAAGCAAATGTGGCATCTGTTTGCAGCACTATAAAACAGCCGCTCCTTTTCCCCGAGTTTTCATACTGGCGTTAAGAGGTTGCTGATGCTCTGAATCACTTTTTGGAGATTATATTATCGAAGTCCTAGGTAATATTGCTATTTTTCAAAGTAGGTTAATGTTTGCCAGTGTTCGCCAAAATTACTGAAATCCATTAAAATATATGCAGTGATATATGCAGTCCTGTGCACAGGTTAATTTTGTTGAGTTTGTTAAATTCAGTGGAACGGAATCAACCTTTGTCCAGATCTTTCAGCTGGATTTTTAAGAAATAAAATAAAATAAAACAAAGCTATGAACGAGCCGGATTTGAGATGATTATGACTGTGCAATTTCTCTTTAGATAGATGGCAATCTTTGTATTACTATTTGATGAACCAAGCATCATTATTTTTTTATGGGAAAACAAGCATATCGTAGCAAATTGTAGGGCTAATAGTCCTAAGCAAGCCATCTGATCTAAAGTGGGTATTCAGAATTAATTTAGTTTCAGATGTTTGAAAGATTGATTAAAAGAGATTAAACTACCGTTCTGGCTGTGCTTTTGTAGGCCACACTTGCCAGTGAAAGTTGTAATATTGAGAATTTATCTTTTATACAACATTGCTTCTCACATGCAATAGCTCTGGAGCTAATTGAAAGTGAAATGATACCTATTGTTGGTTACTATCAAGACACAAATTTCAGCTTTCATTTGAAACAGGTTGTTCAGAATAAAACTGATTTGTCTGGCGTTATTTGTTGAGTTTGCACCATTTCCTAGACACATAAACACATGGCAATAATCAGTGGTAATATTTGGCAGTCAGTTGTGATTTTCTGCCTTTTTGAGAAGCATTGTCTTTGCAACTTTGGGATAAAAAACTGATTATTGTGTTGAGGAGACAGAATCAGAAGATTTCAAGACTGAGGTAGGACAATATCATTGGAAGAGCTATGAGCAAAAGCATAGTCACAGCAGTAACATCTTGAATCTTTTCAAATGATCTCACATATTAAGAAGCTGTTACACAACCTTAAACAGAAGACTGTTCTCTCTTAGATATCCCTCTTCTCACTCTAACTGGTAAATTTTATATCACAAGCCCTGCTGTGGTTTTATTTCCAGTTGTCCATGCTTTTCACATCCAGAAATTTATCTCTGTCTCCTTATTGGCTAAATTCCAAGGAGTTTGACTTTATAATCATATTTAAGGATTTGGTTTTTTGTTTACATTGTAAAAGTCCCATGTAAAATGGAAGTTCAAGTCCCATTTTAGGCATGAAAGCCAGCTGGGTGACTTTGGGCCAATCACTCTCTCATCCTAACACACTTCACAGGGTTGTTGTGGGTAAAATGGGAGGAGGAAGGTATGTTTGCTTATGTTTTATATAAAAAATATTTATATAAATATTTTTATTTATATAAAAATAAAATGGTGGGATATGAATGAATGAATAAGATTCAGTGAAAACATATTAACAAGATGGACATACTCACCCACACGCCTTGACTGAAGAATACTATCTACTAAATATTTTACTATTGATAAAGTTTAGGCTTACCTGCCTTGATGTTAAGAATCTCTGAGAATTCAGGATCTGTCTGCACAATAAAAGGAAGGCAACAAACCACTGCTACATTATTTTCCTTTTAATTTACAGTATATATTGACTTACCTTAATGTCAATAGGAAAGAATTCATTTACAAAAGCAGGGAATTCAATTTACAGAAATATACAGGAAATAATTAAGAAATATAAGAAGTATCCTTTGCATGCACCTCTTCCTGCAGATAATGAGGCATATATTAATCATATGACTTGTGCTCATGCACTCAAGTCAGTAGGCAAATGTGAAAGATTGGAATTTGGGTTGTGAATTGTAACATACATTTCATCTGGTTTGTGTTTATGCTGAAGCATCTCAGCGACTCCTGATTTGCAACTCACCAACTTTTGTTTTTCCTTTTTCCTTTTACCTTCTGATGTTGAATCTCTGAGAGTAGTGAGGTAAGGGCTGCCAAAATTTTCACACGGAAAGAGGAATCTCTGACAAAAATTCCCTCCTGAAATCAGATTTGTCTCTGCTTTTGTTGGGGAACAACTCATCTATTTCTCCTGGGATGACTCCTCAGTAACTGTAGTTTAAAATAATCTCAACATTAAAATAAAATAATTCAACTATCCAATCAGGAAACCATAAATCCACAAATAATTGCCTTCCCAAAATAATATTTGTATCCACTACCCAGAGGTAAGTAAAGAAAAAGGAGCTACATTATAACAAATAAATCTTGTGGGTTCTCCTTAGTAATAATATCTAATGTACAAGGATTTACATATCTGTAACATATGTAGCAAAGTATATGGGTAGGCCTGGTTAGTGACCAAAGTTGGAACCTGCAATTCAGTCATTAAGTGAAGCAGTTGCTAAGTGAAATTGTAACTATGCTTATGATCTTACTTCAGGTTTCTTTTGCTTTATAGGTTTTTTTTTAAAGTGGAACAATTACAAGTACTGCTATCATAATATACAGTATATGGATCTTGATACAAAATTCATTTTCAAAACAGAACAGAATAGAACAGAATTGAATTGAATTTTGTATTGGCCAAGTGTGATTTGACGCACAGGAATTTGCCTTTGATGCATAAGCTCTCAATATACATTAATGAAGGGTATCTGCAGCTACCTCTTAATGTTTTTTGGGCAATACATTTTGAAAGGTTTTTCTGCACTAAATTGGATATTTTATATGTTGCATAATGACCTGATTCTATTATACACCTTCATTTCTCTACAACCATCAGAATTTTTTTTCCCAGTTGACATAGTATTTGGATTACCCCAATTTATTGTATAAATAAAATATTTAGCAGATAACTTTGTCGGTTTTATACATTTAGGTAAAGTTGATTAATAATCATTAAAAATTATTTGCAGACTTTCAGCCAAACAAATTATTTTAACTTCATGAGTTTGTCTCATTAGGAATGCCAAAATTAGGAGATGAAGGACATTTTTGTTATGTTTCACACTGC
This sequence comes from Oxyrhabdium leporinum, assembly GCA_032468155.1. Taxonomy (NCBI): domain Eukaryota; kingdom Metazoa; phylum Chordata; class Lepidosauria; order Squamata; family Cyclocoridae; genus Oxyrhabdium; species Oxyrhabdium leporinum. Next base: position 20,889 of record JANHFL010005208.1, read on the forward strand.
ATTTTCATTACTGGTGAAATTATTTAATTGGTAATTACATTAACAGAAGATAAAAATCATAATCCAAATACATCATTCTACAGAAAACAAAATTCTTCAATACTTGAACTAAAAATGATTTGAACCATGTCAAAACCTTTTTTTCCATATTTAGTGAAGCTAACACTACAGATATTGGCATTCAAGCTAGCGTATGAACCTGCAATCTTCTATTAAGCCTGACACCATTTCAGGAAAATTGAATGTTCAGAATAATTTATTCTAGTTAATACCTTTTGGCAAATGGAGCTGTAGCATCAACATTGAGTATAAATATTGGACAGGAATTTTCTTTCTTTTTTTTCTGTTTCTTTTAAAGAATCTTGTGATTTTATTTTAGTAGAAATGTAAAAATGATCAAGAAGGAAAATGGAATTAAGACAAAAAACTGAAAAGAATTAAAAGCATATGACTCAATAAGAATTTAGACTGAACACTAGATTATTACAGCATATTAAACTACAGCATATTAAACTACATATTGAGAACTTATTAAAATCAAGTCAATAAGCAATAATTAACAATTAGTGGCAGGTATATTTATTATTTATTTATTAATCAAATTTGTACCATGCCAATAGAAGAGAATATTTGTAACACAGGGTTGAAGTGTGGAGTCCTTGGTACCTTCTGAGTTTGGTTGTTTTCTTGCAGACATTTTATTACCATGCTAGGTAATACCATCATTATAAAAAAAAATATTTTTTTCTGAACCTTGCAGATTTTATGAATTATCATCTCTCCATTGGTCAAATCTTTTTATACTCTCTTGAATATAAATATTTAATATTGAAGCAAAGAATGACAAATATGAATTAATCCTCTCCCCCACCCTTTTATCCCATAGTTTTAGTGTTCTGCTTAAATGTATGATCTCTTTACATATTACATGCATGCGCTGAACCAAAGACTTTTCTGCAAACCATCTGGGAATCTCACTTCTTCAACAGACAGTGTCAAGCCATAAAATAATACGGTATAACCCACTTTGTCACTCAAATTAAGTAGTTGGTTTGATAATACAGTTTGAAAGTTGGTACTGCCAATCCATCTCCTTTTTTTCAGATCTTATAAAATCTAAATCTTAACCTGGAGAGTTCTTTGCAGAATTAATTCAGTTGCTCATCTCTGCTACTCATTTTACTTCCTATTGTAATCATTTGACATAGGAAGGTAATCATTTTTTTTTCTGCTGCAATTCTTGTTAAGAAAAGTTACTCCATTTTAAAATATTTGCCATTATATTTTCCAAGTATTAAGAATAATTATTCTTAAACAAATCTTTGTTGTTTTCTGCTAAGTAAATTCCTAGGTTCCTGACCTTTTTAACATCAACATTAAACACCATTATTTGCAGTACATATTACTTTTTTTTCTTCAAGTAAATTCCATCTAATCATCCGAGTGTTGTTTTCATTCATCCAATATCCTGATACTGAGCTTTATTGCTGTATATATTCCATTATCAGTTCTAGAAATTCCTTTGGGAGAATAATTGTCAATAGAAGGTCATATGCATTTATTTATTTTTAATTTGCTAATTTAATTCTTATAATTCTACCTTCCCAGTCAATGTTCTAATGCCAGTAGAAATGAAGAAGGGGAAAAAAATTCCTTTGGAAGAATAATTGTCAATAGAAGGTCATATGCATTTATTTATTTTTAATTTGCTAATTTAATTCTTATAATTCTATCTTCCCAGTCAATGTTCTAATGCCAGTAGAAATGAAGAAGGGGAAAAAAGGGAGAGCCTTGGTTAAAATATACTTCATGATAAAAGTCTGTTTACAAGCAGACTTTTTTCTCCATTAACATTTTTATTGAGTTATAAAGTATTACAAAATACAAAAAACAAAGTAAATAGAAAAGCAGTGGGGGGGGGGGAGAGAAAGGAGAAGTGAGAAAAGATAAGAAAGAAAAAAGAAACATTGACTTCAGACTCTCTCTGTTACAGTAAAATAAGGCATTAACATCAAATCACAACTTTTTGCTTTTTCATATTAATATGAACAAGCAATTTCTATAAAGATCTATCAGTCTAATCAGTAAAACCCAAAGTCAAAGTTTCATTCTTCTCCACATCAAACATGAAGTTCAGAAGCGGTCTCATGTGGAAACAAAAGTACTTATGTTCTTTTCTTTTAATCAAAGTGGTCAGTTTTGCCATTTCAGCCAACTCCATCAACGTCTGCAACCGTTCGTCCATAGTAGGAATGAAGTGTCCTTCCATTTTTGTGCATACCATACTCTTGCTGCTGTCAACATGCATAATAACAAAGTTCCATTTTTTTTTCCTCTAGTTCTTTTTCCATTAAACCCCAAGGGAAAACTTCTGGTTTCATTTTTATCTCTGCTTTCAATTTTTTTGGTATTAAAATATGAATCATACCCCAATTATTATTACTTTTTGCTTTATCACATGTCCACCATAGATAATAAGCAAGCTTATAAGCAAGATGAACGTACAACCATTTTTGCCATGGCATTTGTGTTAGAGTGGTCTCTGTTTCATGGCTTCAGCAAACTCAAATGTTTCCCACATTATCTTTACTTATCAGTTTTCAACCTAGTTTCCCATGGCTTCCTTTGATCTCTTTACATATTGCATGCATGTGCTGTACCAAAGACTTTTCTGCAAACCATCTGGGGATCTCACTTCTTCAACAGACAGAGTCAAGCCTTAAAATAATACGGTATAACCCATTTTGTCACCCAAATTAAGTAGTTGGCTTGATAATACAGTTTGAAAGTTGGTACTGCCAATCATGAAGCTTCACATTCTTTCTCAGAACATTTTTGATGTAACAAGAGAGATCAACTTTCCTGTATGTACATTACTATTCTAGAGAGGTTTACATAAAAGTTAAAATGGATTAACTTTTGCTTAAATGGGCAGACTCTGGTTCAGCCACAAATCACTTCAGAGCAAAATGTTTCAAACATATGTTTAATGGCTTCTGTTTCTTTATGCTGTAAAAGTGAGACTCAGACTAGATTTTTTCCTACTTTCTTCATCTTAGATGCAATCCAAGTCTTCTTGGCAAGCCATCAACTCTTTAGTTATTGTTTATATTTGGCCAATGGGAAACTAATGGCAGCTTTATTTGCCAAATTTGGCTCCTTGTTCTTTTAACTGCTTCTTATCATATTGTATTGGCTTCAATATTAACAGCCTCCTCATTTTACCGACCTGGGAAGGATAAAAGGCTGAGTCAACCTGGTGAGATTCGAACTGCCAAATTGTAGGCAGCTGGCAATCAGCAGAAGTAGCCTGCAATACTGCACTCTAACCACTGTGCCACCATGGCTACATATAAACAAAGCTGTATTACATACATATTTACTGAAACTCTTCAATAAGAAAAGCTTGTGTACAGAAGGAAAATTAAACTGTGTGATCAGAGCTTGTACTTGGACTCCCCATTCATTTTAGCTGGAGGGCACAATCCATGCATTGCAATAAATCTATATGTTCTTTATTGTAATATCATCTACTAGATCAGAGCAAATTTCCTAGGAGTCGTTCACTACGGGGCCACTCACTATAGCTTTGTGTGATCAGATGTGGGTGAAGTCAAATTAGTTGTTGAAATACGTTTTACTTTTTCAGAGACAATCAAAAGTAGGAAGCAAGTTCAGTGATGAGAAAGTATGTGTTAAATCTACACATGCTGCTTTTTTAAAAGGTTATTGTTACTTAACAATAGAGCCTAGGTGGCGCAGTGGTTAGAGTGTTGAACTGCAGGCCACTTCTGCTGATTCAATCTAGCGGTTC
>JANHFL010005208.1:29225-46840 GCA_032468155.1 Oxyrhabdium leporinum
TAGATAGATAGATAGATAGATAGATAGATAGATAGATAGATAGATAGATAGATAGATAGATAGATAGATATGCATATAGATATATATGTATATGTCTGTGTACACGCACACACGCATAGTGTGAGCAAAAGCAGAATCACAGCATATATACTTTTGACCTACTACATTGCAAAGATAAAACAAAGGAAAAAGGCAGACAGTGTGGATTACAACTTGGGGTTAAAACCAGAAATCCATCTGAGTGAGTAACCTTACTGTTATTTATCCCTTCCTACTAGATCAGCATGCTAGCCCTGCTATCACCGAGATATGGTCAGTGAATATTTGGGCTACTGGTTCCTAATTCACATGAGGGAAGGGGAATCTCATAGGTGTGGTAGTGAATGCAGGTTACATATTTGTGTGGCGAGAACCTTTACCATCACAACACCATGCAGCCATTTGAAGTCTATATATTTGCTAGCTTATTTTCAGTTATTGCAGATATGGAACGTGTACATTCGGACTACTGTTTCAGAAGTTGCTATCATATTATCTCTTTAAATAGGAACAAGAAAGAAAAAGGAACAAGAAGGAAAAGAAAAAAAAAGTGTTCTATCATTAATCAATACATACAAATGGACAAACAGGAACATGGTTCATGGTTTAGAAAACTAACTGTTCTTCTTTCAAGCAAAACATTGTTTAGAGCAATTAATAAATCAGCATCCGGTTATCGGGTTCAAATTTAAGGATATGCATAAAATATGAAACATTATAACTACAGCCAATAATATATTCAGATATTTTTTTGAAACAAATGCATTTCACACTGTTGCATTTTGTTTAACACTCCCTTGGCTTAATTTCTGATAAAGGATAAACACAAAAGATATAGTTGTCCAGATCAGACCAGAACGTCAGATTTTTTTTTTTCCCTTAAAGCAGGCATATACTGACCTGACATAAGTGTAGTAGCAGAATTTAAAACAAAAACAAAACAATTTCAAAAAGCCAGAGAGCCCTATCAAATGAAATTGGGACCTTTCAGAAAAAAATAAGGAGGAATCACAAAGAAAGGCTGCAAAAGGAAAGATAAATGGGAGAAATCTTTATCCCTGCTTCTAAAATCTGCTGGATCAAAAGCCGTCCCCAGCATAGATTCCAGTTGTTGACGATTTAATTGCCTTTTTCTCCATAGAAAAACCAATTCTGAAATGGAGTGCTTGGAAATAGAGAACTATAGGCAATGGGAGGGATGAATATGTTCAGTTCACTGTTCCCAACAAGCAACTCCTCCTTACAGAGATTCAAATTATTACTGTGAGCATCTTTGTATCTATTCCCCTGGAGGCATTGAAGGGTATAGAATGGTTGTTGAGTTAACATGTTAAGATGTTTCCCTCTTCCCTTCTGGCTCCCATGTTCTTTTTGCGAAGTATCTTTTAGATGCTTAAGGATATTGTTTTATTGATCTGCCTGCTAACCCTAAAAGCATTTCTGGCTGAACAGCAGGATACAAATGCTTAAGGAAATATTGTAAGTTTGGAATGTTTAAAGAGAAAAAACTTGGGCACAACATGAAACATAGAAAATAGGAGAAAAACTTAAGTAGCTTTATCTTATATTGGGTTAGCTCATCATCTTTCCCTCTCTGCTCAGAAATTTTTCCTCCAGAAAAGGGATTGATGAGATACAGGCTTCATTTGGTTAATGTGTCTCTTAAGCTCCATGCAATCACCGAGCTACTTGCTTAAGACATATCACATTAATATCTTTCCATATTAACTTGAGTTCAACATTTATTTCTGCATGAAAAAAAACAAAACGTGCAGGAGTCTGGGTGTGACTGTTTTGTTTTCTTTTACAGTGAAAAAGGCAATTGAGCTGAAATCGAGAGGTGTCAAGATGTTGCCCAACAAAGACAACAATCACAAGAATTCTGTTTGTAAGTTTGCCACTTTTTCTTTAAAGGATTAAGTCCTAAATCCACAACACTTTAATAGATGACCAGTATGTTTTAATGTAAAACATAAAAGATGATTAAAGTATTTAAAGGGGAAAAAAAACATTTATTAAACAAGATACACAACAGTCATCACTAGATTGTTTTCTGTGCTTTGTTGATCTGCAAATTGTTGACCTGTTATGCTATGCTATGTTTTGTTCCACAGACTTCCATGGAGGAATGTCCACTAAATTAGACATCGTTCAGTTCTGCCCCACTTCCTCCTTTTTGTCAGTCCGTTGGACTCTTGTATGTGATCTTGCTCAGTGGGGAATTGAGCCACAATAGTGTGTGCCACCAACAAGGGGTGAGGCAGTAAGAACATGGAGCTATTAACCTGAAGACCTGTTAGTCCTGTTTCTTCCTCAGAGGAAAGGAATAATTGAATAATCAGTTTGCAAGAACCAGACTGAAATGGCTAGATAATCTCCTGAAGTGTAGGATTTTTTTTTTCTCAGCTACCAATACAATGGATCTTGATTTGCTAGGTGCCCAGAAAAGATATTTGCTAGTCTTTATATAAACTGATATATATATATATTTAAAAAAAATACCTTAGGATAATCCCAATGTTTTCTTCTGTATACTTTTACAAAATTACAGTACAAAGACAATAGAAGAGAGCAATCAATACAATTTCCACAGCAGTAATATTTCAGATATTTTAATGGTTGTCCTTCAGCATTTCAAACTGTGGGGCGCTTAAGGCAAGGCTTTTATTATGTACCTGCCTTGTCTTATTCTAAGAAGGTTATGAATCACCCGTGTGTGTGTGTGTGTGTGTGTGTACATACATATACTGCAAATATTTCTATGTACAAATATTACTGTCTCTCTTTTTGTGAAAGAGAAGCATTTACTAATTAGAAGAAATGGCCGTAGTTGCGCAATAGCTTTCTGCAGATAATACTGGGAGCTTTTATTTTTGCCAGAATCATTTTTGAACATAGAGACAGACAGATTAGAAACCTGTGCAGCTGTTTCAGCCAGGGATTTTACACATGGATTCTGTCTGCATAATCTCAGTGAATAAATTGTTTGCCATATTCTGGATTGGTTGTCGTTTCCGGCTGCACAGCACACTGTATAGTAATAGAGTACAGTGTATCTTTCACCCACAGGTGAAACAATTTGGGGAAATAGATTTAGTTGGTGGACAAACTTCAGCTAAAAGAAAGCTAAGGAGTCTTTACTTGAGTCAAGTGATAATACTGACACTGACCGATAAGCATCACTTCTTCATTCTTCCATAATTTTGGAAGAACAATCAGGGTTTTGTTCTATCCCATTCTCATTTTTGAATGCACTAAAACTCTACAAAACCAAATTGACAAAAAAAAAGTTGTATTGTATTACTATTATAATACAATTATACAATAATCGTATGACATACACACAGAACCACATCTTTATTTTATTGTTCAAACTTTCTTCTTCTGCTTTGTCTGGTTTTTGAAGTATCAGACAGACTTGTCCTAGTATTACTAAGGAGGAACCTCAGAGAATTAGAGGTCACAGTGTATTTAAACCAATGTCTGCTTTGTGTAGCTCTATGAAGTAAACATCAAATCTCTGTTGGCTCCCGGGACTATATATTTAGCATAAATGAATGTGATCTTTCAATAATGTTTTGCATAAAGGGATATCTTTGGATATCTTATTAACTAGAATTTTCCATGCTTTAGAAATTGTTGGGTTTTGGATACAGTATTCATGAAGGGTGTGTGTGTGTGTGTGTGTGATGTGCATTTGACATTGCACTTTCTGAAATTCTGCCTATGATGCAAATCTTTTAAAATGTAGTCTTTAATTACAGAAAGTAAAAAAAAAAAAGCTGCATGCAGTGATCTCACAAACCATTGCTGATCAGACCCTCCATTTGAATTATTAATGGAAATGGTCAGCTAATTAAATTCAACTTTTCACTAATTCATTATTGTCACCAGATCTATAAATAATCCTTGCCAGAAATATTACAATATTACTTGTTAGATGCACTTAGACTTTATTGCAAAGTTTCTGTGCTGGAGTCTGGGTATGCATGCGAATCGGGGAAATAAGGCAGTAAAAATAATCTTCCTGAAAAAAAATCATTAGGACAAAAAGGAAGAATTGATATTCCATAAGGCACAGCCAGTTATTATATATAGAACCAGTTTGATGCAGTGGTCAAGGCAACAGGCTAGAAATCAGGAGAATATGAGTTTCTAATCCTGCCTTCGGCACAAAGCCAGCTGGGTGACTTTGGGCCAGTCACTTTCTCTCAGCCCTAGGAAGCAGGCAATGGCAAACCACTTCTGAGAAACCTTGCCAAGAAAACTGCAAGGATTTGTCCAATCAGTCTCTGAAAATCTTACACTGTTAAATGGAAATTTTAAAAAGGTACAGCACTACCTTATTTAATAATATTTTTACAGCTGTGCACAGTAGCTAGAAGTTTCTTGAATAGGCTACCTGTGACATTTTGCCATAATAACGGAACACTCTATTATGTACATATTGTGACACATTGCTCTGTTCAGAAAGGTTAGGACTTGCCTTCTCCAATGACTCTGTGGCAGATCAACTTGCTTGATTGTCAAATATGGACAGTTTTGTCTATGTACTCGGTTTCCTTCATAATCATAGGTGAAAATTGGTTTTCTGAATAAGATAAGGAAGGATATCTAAAAGGAAAACATTCATTTGCTTGCCATGGCCTGCAGGCAGAAATATTGTTGAATATTCTGCGACTAGTGCCGCTTGTTTACTTTTATAGTGTTGATGTTCCATTTAGTGGAGAGATGAAGAAAATTGAGTTATTCTTAAGGCGATGATTTTTGCCATGTAGAGTCAAAGAACAAATGGCTTTACAGATTCAGTATTGATCCGCTGTAACACATTTAGATGAATTGATGGTACATGCTGTGTTACACAGCAGCTGATACTCAAACAGCTAATTCTGGGCCACAATATCCCTGCTGATTCACCGCTGGATGTATTCGCAAAAGGGGGTAAAAAGTATGATTTATTTTAGCTGTTTGAGGAAAATTATAACTAGCATAATCCATAGGGATAAACACTTCTTAAGATATGCATTGTGGTGCAATTGTGTAAATATCTGCCTGATTTATCACTGTCTTCTTAGCACTTTGTGATGGTTTTGAAAAAATAAAATAAAATTGTACATTTCATCAATGTCTCATCCTATCCGCAAAGTATAACAAAATATTTTTAAAAAACATTTTCTATGTGCAAAATATGTGAAGTTATTATATCAGGGTACTTGAAGGCTGAGGTCTTCTGAATAGCTGTTTGGGGATACTGCAAATTCTTGTGAGATGCATCTTTATACATTTATCAATAGAAGTAAGATTATGTCACCCTGACCTGGGTATGCAGAGACTATTTTTATCCCTTTTGTGATCACTTCCTGTTTTGACTGATATGGTCATTTATTTCATCATCTGGAAGAGTGAAGAAGGAGTATCTTTCTTCCGATGTGGTTGAGAGATTCAACACAGACCACGCTAGCTAGAATTACTCAGGGCAGCTTCTATAATGTCACTGGTCCCTTGTCCTGTACGTTTCATGAGGATTTTCATTAAAACTTCAAGTTTTTTCCCCTCAAAGGTTACCAAAAAAAAAAAAAAAATGAGTCAGGGGAACTCATACATGGATTTCTTGCATTTTCATTGGATAGGTTGAGTAGCCATATAAATTCAATGAATAAGTGCCTAATAAATAACTATGTTATTATGGGTGGCGCAGTGGTTAGAATGCCAATTCTTTCTTCTTCCCTTCTTTTCTACACTTTTCCCTCCCATATTTTTCCTCTTTTTGGTTTTGTTTTTTTGTCTTTTATATTGTGAACTAATAAAAAAGGATAATATAGGTGACTGTGAGGGATGCTGTGATAGGTGTGAAGAATGGTTGTAGGTATTTTTTTCAGTGCTGTTGTGATTTTGAATGGTTGCTGGATTATCGTTAAAGACTACTCACATGGTTTGTGCTAAGGGAATCTTACTGCCACTCTCAGAAACAGGACCTGATGTCAGATGTTGGGACACCTGTATATAAGAAGGGGATCCTTGGGACCAAGCCAGAGTTGTCTATCTGGCACTCTGGTCAAATAATTTTGGATTGATCCAACATTTCTTAAATACAGGTAGTCCTCAACTTACAACAGTTCATTTGGTGAGCCTTCAGCGTTGCAGAGAAACTGGAAGGTGCGATTTATAACCATGTTTCACACTTATGACCATTGCAGCATCCCCATGGTCACACGATCAAAATTAAAAACAAAAGCAAGCTAATTCTGTCAACTGCCAGGAGTTCGATCCTGATCTGTTCAAGGTTGACTCAGCCTTCCATACTTCCAAGGTTAGTAAAAATGAGGACTCGAATTATTGGGGCAATATGCTGGCTCTGTAAACCACTTAAAGAGGGCTAGAAAAGACTATGAAGCAGTTTGTAATTCTAAGTGCTATTGCTATGTTTCTTCCCAATTTGATAGGTCCCTGCAATGATGGGCTGGGTTTTTTTGGTTGGGTTTTTGTATCCTCTTTCACAGGAGGAACCTGTTAGCTTAGACAGTATATCAAATGCACATAACACTTGCTTTCAAAGATATGAAGGGTTCTAAACATGTATTGTTGCCGAATGAGGAAAAACATAAAATGACACTTTGCTTAATTTTGTATTACTTTTGCCAAGTTGGTGAAAGAATGGGAACGTGGGGAGATGAGCAAGGGAGAACAATCACTAAAACATTACAAGAAGTAAAACAGAATAAAACTTTGGCTTGACCTGATGACTGGCACATCTATTTTTTTTTAATTGTTTCCCCTGTTTTCTCAGTTTTCCCATTCTCCTGAATTTTCAGACGAAATTCATAAAGAGGATTTCAAATAGACTCTGGAATTGTTTGTCTAGTCTGTCTTTTATATAATACTTGATCATTTGAAATTATCCCAAGAACCTGAGAAGTGCCTGTATGTCTAAATAATAGAATATTTAATAGAATATTAAATAGGAGATGTAAATCAGATATTAATATTATGTTGACTGAAATATATTGAAAATAATCAGGATTTCTCACTAGAACATTGTTCTTTGGCCCCAAAGAGGATTAGCAGGATTTCAGAGTGTGTCCTTTGACTTATAATGCATAATCCAGTTTTATAATTTATAGCTTATAAATTATAAACAATGGAGATGTCTAAAAGAATAAAAACACAAGAATCACTAGAAAAAGGATCCACTAACAGTCAGAGAGCTAGCTATACATGCCATTTATGGAACAACTTTTTCCCTAGTTCCTCCATATGTTATATCAACTACCTTTTGTTTATATACTTTACACTTGGACAAGTTTTTAGTAGTTGTGGATTTCACTGATCTTAATAAAAAGGTAGCTAATAATTTCAACGGCAACTCATTAGTGCCCAACAATCTACAAATTGATGGGACACACAATTGGAAAGCTTTATATTTTGCCGATGAAAGTAGGAGTCAGGTTCAACAAAGGTCTTGTACTTTTATGGGTTTTTTAGTCTTATGTTATCAAAGAAATTCGACCTGCCTAGGATACTAGGGAATAAGAAAACAAGGTTTGTGGATGAAAATGAGGTTACTGAATTAAAACATTTATGTAGCCTCACGTCTTGTAACCAGCTCTAGGTGGCCTCCAATCAAAAGTAAAACAACATTAATAATAATAATAATAATAATAATAATAGTAATAATAGTAATAATAGTAATAATATAAAAATAAAATTATAAAACTAAATCACATTAACAGCAACAAAAACCTGGTGCCAAGTCATGTACAGATAGTACTCGACTTACAGTTTGTTTAGTGATGGTTCAAAGTTACAATGGCACTGAAAAAAGTAAGTTATGACCGTTTATCATACTTATTTAACACTTACGTTATAGCATCTCCATGGTCACGTGATCAAAATTCAGACCTTGGGCAACTCATATTGATGAAGATTGCAAAGTCCCGGGGTCACATGACCAGCTTTTGTACTTTCTGACAAGCAAAGTCAACGGGAAAATCAGATTCACTTGACAACCGTGTTACTAACTTAACAGCTGCTGCGATTTACTTAACAAGTGTGGCAAGAAAGATTGTGAAATGGGACAAAATCCACTTAACTAATGTCTCACTTAGCAACAGAAAATTTGGGCTCAATTGTGATCTTAAGCCAAGGACTATCTGTAGACTCTTATCCTACCAATTAGAGGAAAAGCCAAGTTTTCCACTTGGACTGCAAGTTGTTTTCCCTGCTCTAGAATATGTATGTTGTCTTCATCAGGGGACCCGACTACAAATCATTTCCATAACATAAAACAAGATAACAATAACAATAACAATTAAAAGTCTACTTCAGCAAGCTCTTAATTCTTCTTAATGCCCACCTCCCTATAGCTGACAGATTCACTTCTGTGCTTTTTTGCAACACGATTTTACAATCCTCTCTATTTTGCTGGTATGAGAAGGGCCCTACGCACATGGTAATATGTAATTGTTTATATACATTTTTTAAAAAGTCCTTTCAGACAAAATGCTCATATATTTTGCAAAGAAAGTAAAAAGACAGGAGTAGAGAATTGAAGAGGTAAAATACTCAGGAGTTGTTCTTCAACGTATTGTTGCACAGGAAGCACACATTTCATCTCCCTATTCAACTTGGGCTAATGTGAGCTCTAAAACTTGGGTTTCTGTTAGGGATAAAAATCTCTGTGCTCTCCCTTTGACCTCTGTCATTGTACTTGGGTCATGTCTCATTTTCTCCTGAACAATTTTTTACTAAGCTTCCTTTTTTTGCTTCTTTGTTGTAGTACTGGTAATAACTTTAGGAGTTTGCTTAAGTGCTTGTATCTTAGAACAATTTCACTTGATTCGAGGAAGGGGGCTGTTAGTCTTCACAATTCTTAATGATGGACTGAAGCCTCAGATGCATATGTGACTGTTGCCTGAATATTACCCAGCATAGAATCTTTCTCTTCTCTGTATGTGGAGATGACGGTGGCAATGATTTATTTAAATTTGTTATAGCTGCACCTGCTGGAAGACTCTATGTATTGAATCCAGAAACAGCAACAGCAGTTAAAAGCATATAGTTACTGAGATAATAACCTAGTAAAACAATCCTTATAGTTACTGAGAGATAAAGATTACTTGGATCATTTGCATCTTTGTAGGTGTTTCTCAAGTTAGGTGTAGGTGTTTCTGAAGAAGGAGTCAAGCTATCCTCCAAAGCACCCGAGGGCAGGACAAGAAGCAATGGGTAGAAACTAATCAAGGAGAGAAGCAACTTAGAACTAAGGAGAAATTTCCCGACAGTTAGAACAATTAATCAGTGGAACAACTTGCCTCCAGAAATTGTGAATTCTCCAACACTGGAAGTTTTTAAGAGGAGATTGGACAACCATTTGTCTGAAGTGGTGTAGGGTTTCCTGCCTAAGCAGGGGGTTAAACTAGAAGACCTCCAAGGTCTCTTCTAACTCTGTTATTCTATTCTATTAGTGAGCATCCATTTCCAGCATCATATTTACTGAGGGCCTATCAACCTCCCAATTAATGTGCATATCACTCATTACAGCATTAATAGCATTCGTGGCATAAAGGTTTGATTCCTAAATCTACTGGATGATGTCCAGAGTATCTGCTGGATGGGTGTCCTGGATAGTATGATATACATATATAATAACAAAGTCCCATCCCCCACCCCATTTTCCCCCATTAAACCTAAAATAAAAAGTTTGGGTTTCATCTTATCTCCATTTTCAAAATGTTCTGTATTAAAATATGTCCCTAGTATTCTGGATTCAGAGTCTTTGCCCTGAAAAGACATTCTTACTTTATCTCCATCTGCTTGCTCACTGTCATTAGGTTTCTCCATATATTGGGAATATTGCCTGGTCAGCTCCACAGCTAAAGCCATGTTACACCCAGACTGAAAGATTACAGGCCCTTCTATAACTTGAATAGGTAATATGCCTCATGGAGGTTACAAATAAATATCTCGCAAACCTTCATCCAAAAAAAGCCAAATGCCAAGAGACAGGTAACCTTTTAAAGTCAAGAATGTATTCTGTAAGACCTTTCCCATGTTGTGGTTTCTGCCATAAAATCTGAAGCATTCAGCAATAATGGTAAGCTGGGATTTGTCATGGTGCAGCTGGCCTGCTGTAAGTTTGTGGCGTGTGAGTTTCAGGGGAACACAGAATTTTCAGGGGATTATATAACCTTTGCAGGTAAAGTGGTAAGAATTCAGCCATCCTCTTTTCTTGAAGAATATTATTTGCAGCCAGCCACCTCTCAATCTGTATCTGTATAAAAGTTAACTCCCCTGCTGGGTCAGAAAATAGTTGCTCTCTTGCCCATTACTCACTGTGGTGCAGATAAAGTGCACAGATAACTTTCCACCCAAACATTAAGCTGCATTAAGCTGACGGACAGAAATTCTTCCTTTGTCATCAATATAATAATTTTAGGATTCTGCTAAGGTGATCCTGAGTAAGAGACACTTCTCAGTCAGCAGGGGAAAAAAAAGAACTTGAATGAAAAGAATTTTATTCTGAACTGCTGTACAGCCTACGTAACACATTCTTTTGCCATATTTCTTGATCCATCCAACTCTAAATCTTTCATTATTCCCATACCCGAATTGCAACAGTGCTGCACAAACATGAAATACTAAGCAGACAACATAACAGCTGAAGTTGGAGAGGGGAACACCTGCATTTATTTATTTGATTTATCTCCCAACATAGTCAGTTTGACTCTTTCCAGCTTACATGATATAAGAACATTTCAGAGCATCTGCTGTAAGCCTGAGAAATAAAAGCGATTCAAAGCAAAGCAAACCCAAAGCAGTTCTAACAGACAAACTAAAAACAAAAGAAAAGAAAGAAAGAAATGGTGCAATCTTAATTAGAATGGCTCAGCCTTCATCAGCTTCCCAGAAAGAGGCAGGCAGTCTACTGGAAGAACATTCTACCAAAAAGCAGCACCTCCTGGCTTCAGCCTGCTACGTTTCCTGAAAGTGGAGAACTAGAAGCCAAAAAAAACCCAGCCCCAAACTTTTTTTGTTTGTATGGCTTCCTCATTCACCAAACAAAGCTTTTTAATAATGTCCCAGTGATTGCTTTGGGAGACTTGAAAGGACAGGTAGGGATTATTTATGGAGAAAATCTATTCTATGTCGTCATTGACAGATGAAAACTACTTGATGGCACATAATCAATCAGTCAATCAGTCAGGATTTTAATGCCTTTTGTGTCAAAAGAGACTTGAACAGATATATTTCTGTTGAATTTCTAACTATTTTTTAAATTTTTGATCCCCATCTTTCAGCTCTGGAGGATATCTTTACATCTGGCTAGCTGAGAGTCCTACTAAAGAAGCTCTGTCTATATATATACTCGGACTATATTGTTTTCTCTATGTAACGGACACCAAGAAAGTTATCAAAAAGTGAATTTGGGAGCTTGATCTCCCAAAATATCTGATTACCATTCTTGGAGTGATTTTCTTTCCAAAAGCTTTATTTTAGTGATAAAGTATTTGAATATTTTCTTCTCATTGTGAATGAATGTGATAAACAAATCACTGCTATTTCTTCAGTGATTGTGGTGAATTATATTAATTTCTCAAAATAACATAGCTTTCGCAGGAAAATTATTTTCAGATTTGATCATATACTTTCCTTTAATTCTGAAAAACAAAGGTTCACTATACGTTTTACTGTGACTTGATCATATCATTGTATAAAGGATAGGTTCATTATTGGCATTAGGATTTTATCATTAACATTTTCTGTTTAACACCTTTATTCCTCCAAAGAAGAAGGATTTTTATCTTAACAGTTAAATATAAGAGGTGAAGTGGTTGCAAAGAATGTTATTAACTGAAAAAAAAGTGTTATTCATTGCCACTATTAATGTACTACTAAAAAATTAATGTGCTCCTGCTAGCTCATTCTTGCTTCAGTAAAATGCATGTTGGAGTAATTAAAATACAAATTATTTAAGTATGTAAGAAAAAAAATCTTACATAAATACTTACAGGAGGATTGTTTAACCATTAAGACAACACATTTTTATACAATGGGGTCTTTTTTAAGGTAGTAGTTATTAGCATACATGAAACTAATGTTCTATTTTGCACTGGCATAAAAGTGATAGCATTAAGCCATTGAGTAATTCCATTGTTGATTAAATCTCTTGACTGTTGATTCCTATAGTCTACACATTCTTCTCTGTGTTTACACCCAATAAAACTATGCAGAACAATAACAATTATAAATAAAGGAAAGAACACTATATGGGTAAAAAGATTATATGCATCAATATTTTCCCAAAGTGTTTTCCCCCTCACAGGCATTTCTTCTGGAACAGGGGTGTCAGACTCGTGGCCCACGGTCCAGATGCATCACACGCTGGCCATGCCCACCCTCGGTTTAGCGAATAGGGAAAAAGTGATGATACATCACGTGACGACAACATGATGCTGTGAGTTTGACACCTCTGTTCTGGATTAAGATTTGGATCTGGGTCTATCAGCCTTGCAAGGTACACCAAACAGGAAACATAATGAGCTAATTCTGTTTTATTGTAAATCTACATTAAGGGAATCTTGCAAGTCTAAAAGTACATCTCTCCCCCATCCCATTTCCTTCAGAGTCTCTTCTTTGTTATTGAGGGTCCATCTATAATCATGGCCTTCTCAAAGAAAGTTATTTTTTTAAAAAAATAAGGAGTATGCTAAAAAGTTGGGACCGCTGTCTTTCAGAGACATAGATCCCAGGATCTAGCTTTCTTTGACATTCTGGAAGACCAGGACTTGATAAAGTATTTTGTTTCTTTGTTGTTGTTGTTTTTAATTGTTAGAATTCCACTTTAGATAGATAGCTGTCAGTTTCAGCATTAAAATACTTTATTCAGTATTAGTCCAATGTGAAGCTAATGGCTTCATTCTGCCCTTGCTGAGAATTGTAGATGTTGCAGTGGAACTACTTTTGACAGTGGGAAAAATAACAGCAGCATTAAACTCTCACAGCTGCATAAAGCTTTAATGAAACAAGAGGGATAATTACCCAGATCTACTTTGTTCCATCATAAAATGTAATAATACAGATTTTCCCAAGTGTTAAAAATGTTAGCCTTCTCAACTATGAAACATATCCCTATGTAATAATATTATGTAATGTTATTTTATTAAATTGTGGAAATTGCTCCATAAATCAAATTAGTAAATTATACTTGTTTCTGCAAAATAGGCCATTGTCACTGCAGGAGCTAAAATATCCTTCAAAGTATTGTTCACAAATCTAGCTGTGAAGAGAAATGCTGTCTAAATGTATTTAGAAATAAAAGCATCACTTGCCAACTAGCAACAACACAAGGTGCTTGGTTTGTCAATTATTAATATTAACATATGACTAGCAGAGATAATTTCTGAAGTAACTAGGAAAAAAAAAACAATCGATGTATAAAAGAACGCGTCATCCTCAAGGATTTGGGGGAAAGAATGATAGAAGCTGAAATATCTAATATTTTATGAATATAGCTTACATATATAGTATCTAATGAACGGTCTTTTGAAAATAGGATATAGAATGTGTATACTCATTATTTTCCTGATCCACTGCAGAATGAAGGCCTCCTCGCTGAAGATCATTGTACAGGCAGTCCTTGACTTCCAACCATTTGTTTAGTGACCGCTCAAAATTACAATGGCACTGAAAAAATGACTTTTCATCATTTTTCACACTTATTATCGTTGTAGTATCCCCATGGTCATGTGATCAAAACTGAGACGCTTGGCAACTGGCTCATATTTATGACGGTTGCAATGCTCCAGGATCATGTGATCACCTTTTCTGACCTTCTGACAAACAAAGTCAATGGGGAAGTTATAGTCACTTAACAACCATATGGAAAACAACTGCAGTGATTCACTTAACGACTGTTGGCAAGCAAGGTCATAAAATTGGACAAATTCACTGAACGGTCTTGCTTAGCAGCAGAAATTTTGGGCTCAGTTGTGGTCATTAGTCAAGGACTATCTGTAAAGCAGTGCTTCCGAAGCTGACTCAAACCAGGTGTTCCAGAAGAATACATGGGCAGGGTATTGAAAGCTGCCAAGATATCCAAGATAATTGGCAAGGCCACACTTCTTTTGTCCAGTTTCTGGCATTAGGGCATTCAGCAAGGCAATGATCAGCATGATATCCTGGCTGAAAGCTTGATTTAAGTTGATGCAAAAAAATCAGCATCATTCAGAAGCAACTGGAACTATAAGGTCCCTACTTTTCCATAAGTTTTCCAGAAATGGAATATTTGAAATATCCAAAGATGTTTATACCTGCCATATCAAAGGAGGAATTTTTCAGGTAACTTTAATCCCTCCTTTAGAAATTTGGTTGTTGTGATGGTGGTGACATTGGTACTTAAGTGGTACTTCATTTATTTATTTAGGAAATTTATATTGCCACTATTCATACATGGCAACTTAAGGCGTCTTACAAAATATAAAACCCCATATAAAAACAATAAAACTAATAAAAGAAGAGTCATATAATAAATTAATATAATAAAATCACCCAACCCCCATCCCAGCAACAGCACTTCACAAAAGCCATTTAATGGGCTCCATCCCACTCTGGGCTCTGGCAGAACCAGGTATTCAGTGCCTTCCAGAAGAGTGTTAGAGTGGGGCCATTCTAATCTCTGGGGGAATGATGTTCCAGAGAGAGGGAGCCACCACAGAAAAGGCCCTTCTTCTGTGTCCCATCAGGTGTATCTCCCTAGGAGACAGGATTCCCTGCCTCCCTGCTCTGATGGGTCAGGTTGATGTGACTGGCAAGAGACAGTCCCTCAGATAATCTGGTCCCAAGCCATGAAGGACTTTAAAGGTGACAACCAGCACCTTGAATTGCACCTAGAAACAAATCAGCAGCCAATGCAGTTTCCACAAGGGAGGTGATACATGTGCACATCAGGGTCTGCACAAAACCATGTGGGCTGCTGCATTTTGCATCAACTGGAGCTTCCAGATGCTCTTCAAGGGCAGCCCCATGTAGAGCATGTTGCAATAGTCAAGACAGGAAGTGACTTTTTGAAAGTCTCCAGTGATGGAGCAGCCACAACATCTGTAGGCAAGCCATTTCATTGGTCGATTGCTCTCACCGTTAGGAAATTTCTCCTTAGTTTGAGGTTGCTTCTCTCCTCGGTTAGTTTCTATCCATTGTTTCCTTTCTTTATGCAAAGAATGGATTGAATTTAGTGGTATATATTTCAACATGTCTGTTACAATTTCCTAGACTGAGAACAATGTGCAGTAGCTGTAGCCCAAGCATTGTAAAGATCTAGGGCTTGAAATTCTGAACCCAGAATCCATCGAGGTATATCATCTAACACCATGATGGCGAACCTATGGCACGCGTGCCGGAAGTGGCATGCAGAGCCATCTCTCCGGACACACCAGCCATCACCTGTTGCCCTTCTGGGTTCTGGCGCATGCATGCGCACCGGCCAGCTGGTCTTCACACGCGCATGTGCATTAGAAACTGGAAGATCAGGTGAACGACAAGCATGCACATGCTCGGAAGCTGAGCTTCTGGTTTCCAGTCCTCCCATGCACGCACGCTGGGGAGCTGCTGTTTTGGTTTGTGGTGTGCGCGTGCACTCCCATGTCGGTGCCGAAAAGGTTTGCCACCACTGATCTAACACAAAAGACTTCCATGTGAGTAGGTAGGATTGACCCATAAACTGCTGCTTTTGATTTTGGTATTGCTTATCTGACCTTTACTACTTCACAAAACTCAATTTGTTAAAGTTGTCAACAACTTTATTATGAAAAGTTTGTTATGAAAAATCAAGACAGGAAAAATGAGGGCACTGAAGGCAACTCATTCTCATTATGGGATGAAAATAATGCATTATAACTACAAATCAGGTAAAAGAGTTATGCAACTTCTTATTTTTCATCTTTAACCAGATTGTCACTTAGTTTTCCTATTTCGTTTAGCTTAATTATGAAGTTGTATGGTAAGATAAAAGGTATGCTCCTATAACCAGTTTTGTGATATAGATGATTAAATTCAGGCAGCTTTTTATCGCCGCATTGTGTAAATGGTGCCATAATGAAAAGTTGTGGAGGGGTTGTTGGTTTTTTTTGCCTTCCTTTATTCACAATGAGATCTTATCCTTAAATGTGTTAAATCACAATGTAGGCAGAATGCCCTATACTGGAACAAGAAGTGTTATAATAATTCATCATGAATAATACCTAGACATGTCATCTCTGCAGCAAAAATGTAGACTTATATGATTTGCAACAACTTAAGAGGAGTCTGTATCAGTTTCCCTTAAGCCAAAGAGTCAGGAGTATATAACTGTAACTGATATACCCTCTTTCTAAAGAAAAGTGTAGTTTTCCATTAGAATAATTTAAATGGAGAGAGGGGGGAGAGGGGGGGCTGGGAGAGAATGAATTATCTATTAGTTACTCTGATTGTTTTTTAACCTAGATAAATGCTTGCCTCTTGAGGAAACGGTGGCCTGGATGTTAGATTGCTGATCCCTAAAAACACAGTTATGGATGCTTGTAAAAATACCAAGAAAGATTGTCTAAACTTTTCCCACTTGGTATTTTCTGCTAAAAAAACTTTCCCTTCCATCCAGCAGTTTTCATCACCCTCATGCAGGGCTGGAGACATATATTTACCTTGACAGATACACAGCTAGAGCGTGCTGGGCACAGAAAATGTACTGGAGTTGCTGCATATGTTTTGAAGTGCTAAAACAGCAGGAGGGGTAGGGTTAAGTGCTGCATTACCTCTTGGTGCTCCACATTGGAGGCTGCTTTTCTAAACAAGCAGAGAATCTCTTTTTTGGGGGGGAGTGATAGCTTATCAAACAAGAGGCAAGCGATGGAAGTTGGGAGTGACCATTTAGTCTCTGAGCTGAACTACTGAGCTGCTGACCAGAGAATTGTTTTCATGCAAAAGAGATCTCACACATAATCTCTGCAGTTTGTACAGCTTGAAAAGAAAAAAACAAAAAACAACCCACCACAGCCTGTTTAATCTAACCAGATTCATGATTGGGACTTAATAATATAAACATTGCCTATGTATGAAATGGAGCTGATTGTTAGAGTCAGCCAAAAGTGGATGGAATACTATTTCAGCAGAGATGATGCAGTGTCTGGAAGCTATAGTTTGAATTAAGTAATCGAGTGACCAGAAATTCCACTCGGGGTATGACCTTTTATTTCCTGTGCTTTACTCAGGTAACATGGTCTAGTAACTCATTCCAATATGAGTCAACAACTAGTTAGTCACTCACTTCAGTCAGGTGGGTGATGGACTGGTGGTTTCCACTTGTTTGTAGAAGGCGACAAGGAGAAGTCCTTGGTGATCTCCGAGCTTGATTTCTTTTTTGGCAGATGTTTCATTACCAAAACTAGGTAATATCATGGTGGTGCAGTGGTTAGAGTGCAATACTGCAGGGTACTTCTGCTGACTGGCCGCCTGCAGTTTGGCAGTTCAAATCTCACCAGGCTCAAGGCTGACTCGGCCTTCCATCCTTCCGAGGTGGGTAAAATGAGGACCCAGATTGTTGGGGG